>QANZ01043638.1:0-10855 GCA_003254925.1 Chamaecrista fasciculata
ATACTATCAATTTGTAAATTTTGATAAGTTTGAAAAGGTTCTATTTTTTTTATCATTGTCAAAATCTAATTTTTGTGCTATAGTTTATGGTGTAAATTTCTTCTTAGTCCTTTAATTTTTTTTGGTCTCGTTTTAATCTTGAGACTTTATCATTTATTTCATCGTTAGACAAAAACATATTATATCTAATTTATGCCATTATTTTTTATCTAGACAACGAAGATGGACGATTTCTCTATGTTATACATATCCTAATAACTAAACAGACAAAAAGAAAAAAAATTCTTTCTTAACAACAACTCATAAATAACAATCAAACCATACTCGTATTTTGAATTAGGCATGGCACCTACGCAGAGTAAGGTTGGTGAGTGCTCTCCCTGTCCCCGTCGCCACCATAGGGAGTTTTTCTCCCCTGTCCTCGTTCCTCGAATCCGCATGAGTCTCCAAGGGGACCCCAATGTTTCGCCCTACAAAAATGATTGTAATCAGAAAGTTTCTAACTTCATTATAATTTGAGAAGAAAGCAAATGGCCAAATCCATGAAATGGATGATATCTTGTTAGGAATTGAACGACGGGTTGCACAAACAGAGTAGGACGTTGAAGAATAACATTAAATGGCAACGTATATTTGTTCAACAGTTTAGTAATTAAGAGAAGATACCAATTATAGACATGATTTGGAAATTAGGTTAGAATTAAGGAAGTATAATTTCTTTACTTTTATTTCCAAGTTAAAATAGAATATTTTTTGTTGAATTATAAAGATTTAAAAGTGTGAGAGGAGTATCGTACCTCTTTCTTGGGTTTATTTTAGAATATATAGGAACATTTTTGAATGAGGATTGATTCAAGAGAGAGAGAAAGACTAATTATGAGAGACTAGTAACCTTTTATAATCTTTGGATATTAGATATGCATTTATTATTAAATGATTGAGCTTATTTATGATGATGTGGATGATAACCCTTTTCTTTGGAGTGACGATTGCCCTCATGTATAAATTATTATCATTGTAAAACTATGAATAAAGAGAAGAAGAGAAGGTAGGAGATGAGAGAAAAGATCAAGACAAAGTGAGAGATGTATGCTATTGATCAACAATTTTGGAGTCCATCAACTATTACACATACCCTCTATTTATAGGGTTAATAGGGCAACCTACTTCTATGAGCATTAAGCATATACATCAATACTATTCAATAGAATTATTCTCATCAATTAGGGGTTATGGAATTGCCATTGATTTGGAGGGTTTTTGGAATCCTAAGGACATCCATAAAAGACATCATAAAATTATTTACAACACTCCCCCTTGGATGTCCAAAGGCTTGCCTCGTTAAAACCTTACTAGGAAAAACCCTGTGGGACAAAGACCTAGTGAAGGGAAAAGAGTACACAATTACAATTATATTCCCATTATAAGCTGCTTCATTAAAAACCTTTACCAAGAAAACCCAGTGGGAAAAACCATGGCAAAGGGAAAAATAGTACATCATGTATCTCCCCCTTTGTATCATCATTGAATGTCTCTTAATCGGCGCATTCCAATTTTGTGAACCAACTTCTCAAATGTTGTGGTTGGTATTGCCTTAGTGAATAAATCTGCTAGATTATCACTTGAGCGTATTTGTTGAACATCAATCTCACCATCTTTATGAAGATCGTGAGTAAAGAAAAACTTTGGTGAAATATGCTTGGTCCTGTCTCCTTTGATATATCCACCTTTTAATTGGGCTATGCAAGCAGCATTGTCTTCGTACAAAGTTGTCGGAGCCCTTTTATCGAGTGATAAACCACAAAATTTGACACTTTGGTACCCTGAGGTTTGCGCCGTTAGCACTTTGGTACCTTGTGTCTATTTTTCGTCATGATTTAACAAAAAGGGCTGACGTGGCTCAATCTTAGTCGTCGATTTCTACTACATCTTATCTGTTGGTTTCTATTGCTGCTTAAACCATATTTCACTCTTCAACAAGATTTCTTTTGTGCGTTTAGGTCCTCTCCCTTTGGTAAAACGAATCAAAACGTAACAAACTAAAAGAATTGATGGAGTNTGTTGAGAGATGGTAGATTTAGCTCTTTAGAATCCAAGGCTTAGTATGTGTTAAGTGAAGAGTAGCGGAGATCTATTTATATATGCGAGGTGAGGGAGTATTTGTAATTCTAAGCGATGTGGGACTTATATGTACAACTCTATGTAATAATTATTGATTTCTCTTTATTACAATGTTTTATTGATCACAATGTAACATGACTTTTACTATATTTTTTTAGGGTAAAAAGCATTTTGGTACCCTGTGGTTAGGACCGAATCCACTTTTATACCCTGAAAGACAAAATTTGACACTTTGGTACCCTGAGGTTTGCGCCGTTAGCACTTCGGTAACCTGTGGTTATTTTCTGTCAAGATTTAACAAAAAGTGCTAACGTGGCTCAATCTTAGCCGTCGATTTCTACTACATCTTATCCGTTAGTTTCTGTAGCTGCTTAAACCATATTTCACTCTTCAACAAGATTTCTTTTGTGCGTTTAGGTCCTCTCCCTCTGGTAAAACGAATCAAAACGTAACAAACTAAAAGAATTGATGGAGTTTTCTACAATTTCATTTCAAGAACTAGAGAGTTATTAAAAAAGAAATTGCGGAAAGATCGTTAGAGTTTTGATGAATCAAAATCTTCCCTTTATCATAAAACTTCTCTCAACGAAGTCCTTAATGAATCACATATTGTACACAAATGTTTGTCATCTTTATTGGATTGGTCCTTGAGACACAAAAAACAACTATGTATCTCTATTGTTTGATTTATCTTCCATTTAAGGTCAAGAAACTTTTATATTTTTAAAAATAGTCTTTGGGGCACATTATAATAAGATTGATTTTCTACAATATATGATCATAATTAACTTAATTATTTTATTAAATATACCAATTGAAAATAAATCATAAACATACTTGACGATTGATGTTTAAAATATTATACTTACTAATAAATTTAAGTTAATATTTTAAAAAAAATAATTATATTTGTTGTAATTATGTATTTTTTCAGATTGGATCTTGGGCATTCTTTAATTTTTGCAAAAATTTTATAAAGTTTATCTTCTCACCATCAAACCACATAGTTTTAGGACTAAATTGCATTTTATTTTCTAGATTTAGGACTAACATGTAATTTTATGCTTTTTCCAATATTTTTCATCATTACATTTTGACCCCAAGATTTTGTTATAATTTTCATTTTGGTCCTCAAATATTATGATCTAGGGACATTTTTGAAAATTTTAAAACTATTTGGTGGTATTTTGTAATTTTTGCAAAAGTGCTAACAATTTTCCGTTAAATCTTGACGAAAAATAACCACAGGGTACCACCGTGCTAACGGCGCAAACCTCAGGGTACCAAAGTGTCAAATTTTGTCTTTCAAAGTACCATAGTAGATTCGGTGCTAACCATAGGGTACCAAAGTGCATTTTACCCTACTGTTTAAGTCTTTTATGTGAAGTTGAATATTTCATATAAGAAATAGATCGAAAGACACCCAGGCAACACACAAGGGTAAAAGTTATGTTACATCATTACTACTACCTAAACCCCTCCTTCCAAAGTGAATGTTATATGTAGCTAATTCGTAGCTATTCTGTAGCAAATTTTCCTGTCAGATTTCAAAGCATCAAGACTCGACTCAGGATCGAAATTATATCTAAATTTGAGAAAGCAATTAATAGGAGAATATCATAAATTTTGGACAATTTGTGACGGACTATAATCTCCCACAAACATGCGAGGTGGCAAATTTGTGACGGAGAACTACTTGTCACAAAATTGTGAGGGAATTTGTCACATAACTCCGTCACAAATTTGTGATGGATGTATTTCGTAACAACTAGCAATGATAGTTGTCTGTCACAAAACCCGTCACCATTTTGTGACGGAGATCAAGTTCGTCACAAATAAATTTAGCGACGCCCTCTTTTGTAGGGAAAACTTCCGTCACAAATTTTGTTACAAACCTGATTTGTGACGGAATTTCCAGAACTTGTGACGAATTTTTCCGTCACAAATTGCCTGTTTTCTTGTAGTGACTCTTGGGAGATGGTAGATTTAGCTCTTCCGATTCCAAGGCTTAGTATGTGTTGAGTGAAGAGTAGCGGAGACCTATTTATATATGTGAGGTGAGGGAGTATTTGTAAGTCTAAGCGATGTGGGACTTAGATGTACAACTCTATGTGATAATTATTGATTTCTTTTAATTACAACGCTTTATTGATCACGATGTAACATGACTTTTACTATATATTTTAAATCTTTAATGTGAAGTTGAACATTTCATATGAGAAATAGATCGAAACACACCCAGGCAACACACGAGGGTAAATGTCATGTTTCATCGTTATTACCCCATAAACCCCTCCTTCCAAAGTGAATGTTATCGGTAGCTAATTTGTAGCTATTTCGTAGCAAATTTTCTTGTCAGATTTCAAAGCATTGAGACTCGACTCAGGGATCGAAATAAAAAATAATAATAAATTCAGCCCAAGCAAATATCAAACTCTCAGTGAAAATTGCAAATCACGACGACAACATTAATAACTTTCTAAATCTTGCTAGTACCGCTACTTTGTCAGGACTTTCTTGCAAACATCGATGTCCTTTGTGAGAACAAACTAATTATACACATTAAATCAAATTATCCTAAAAACTTCGAAACTAACTTTTGTAGTTTGAATAACATTAAATCGCAACGTAACTTTGTTCAACAGTTTAATAATTATGAGAAGAGAACAATTATAGACATGATTTGAAAATTAGGTTAGAATTAAGTAAGTATAATTTCTTTACTTTTATTTCCAAGTTAAAATGGAATACTTTTTTGTTGAATTATAAAGATTTATTCATAAGAAAATGTCAAACACTCATTTTAGTCCTCAAACTATGAGGTACGTTTTATTTTAGTTCTAAAATTGTTTTATTTTCAGAATTAAATTTCACACTTTCTCACTTGATATGGTTTAGTTCCCAAAATGTGATTTCATATGGTTTATGATGTTATTTCAAACCTAAATAGTTTAGGTTGATCATTTCTCTCATATGTGTCATAGCAAGTGGGTTGACAAATAGAAAAAAAGTGTCACGACCCCCTCTTTTGAGGCACGTGACCGGCACGGATATGGGCTAAACCCTAGCCGTAAGCCTACCCACATACATATAAAACAAATAATACCAAATGACCTGGCAAATCCACAATATACTCAACAGTTAACAATCTTACCAACTTATCAATTAGAGATTAACTATATCGATTAAAAGATCCTTCCTTGAAAATGAAACATAAATCAAATACATTGGCAATTATCTTGACATCATTGAGTCATTCAAAATAACAAAACAAAACACATCACAGAACCCCCTCCCTAAGTACTAGTGGAACTGACAGACTAGATTTCAACACAACTCTGGTCAAAGAATAAGATTGCCTACACAAACAACGACGTAGGCTTTTTGAGTGGCTTCCTCCTAGAGCTGAAACAGTGGCTTGACTTGAACCTATATTTGAAATAAAAAACATTAAACGAGGGGTGAGTTGGAAACTCAGTGAGCGACTAGCCCTTCTCAATCGTGGCATAGGCACCACCACGTAGGGAGAGGGATCACCAACAAATCAACATTCATCAACAGTAAACAATTCGTTTATAATATTCATTTAACTATGATTCTCCAAAGTAAGTAGATATTAGAATATACCCTGAATAAAAATGGCCGAAGGGAAAAACTTGCAAGACCTCTAAGGGAGAGAAAATTCAAGAGTAAATTCTAACTTGGGAAGATTTCATAAAAACTAGAAGTTTTAGAAAAACAAAATCTATTTCGAAGATTCATCTATGGAATACAAGAACTTAAAACTTTTATAAGAATATTCAAATCATTTGAAGTATGATAAACGATAGGGGCTTCATGATTAAACTTCTATAAATCGACTGAGATAAAAAAATCACGATGGATTCGAAAATGAATTTGGCACCGTCGTAACAATGAGGATACGGTTTTTATTCCAATACACTTCTAGAGATATTTCAAACCAAAGCTTTTGGAGAAATCCTTTTAAACGATAATGTCCTTATTTTAGAGAAAAATAATTTTTATAAAAAGATAATTTAAAGTAAAATCACATTCTATTCTAAGAAAAATTTATGTAGGTCAATGAAAGTTTAAAGAGTGGCAACACTAGGGGCTTCCTTCTGTAGGTTAAATAGTGGCACAAAAATCCAATAATAATATTACAATAGTCTAGTGTAAAAAAAACATAAATGTTTAACATCACACAATCCCCAATTCATGAACATGTAACATTTATTCCAATTAACAAAGACAATAGAAATATTCCATATCATTAATACAAATATTTAGAGTCACAAAATCATCAATTCCTAGACAAGTGAAGCTCCAACACAAACAAGAGTTAATAATAAATTCACCACTTGATTGTAAATAAAACACATTATCGGTATTCCACTTATATCTCCATTCATCAATATTGCACACAACATTATCTCAACCCATGGGGACCGCACACAGCTTATCTCACTCATCGGGACCGCACAAAGCATTATCTCAACCCGTGGGACCGCACGCAGCTAATCTCCCCATTGGGACCGCACATAGCAATATCTCAACTCGTATTTGAGAAAGTTAAAATGCATCAAAATGAACCATAATGCAGCAAAAATTTAGTGTAAAACCTAGAAAAATTGGATCCCAACAATAATGGCCCAAATAGGGAAACAATGTTGGAGAGTTACCAAAGAGAAGAGAGAAGGAGGATGGTGGCAATAGCACCACCGTGGGAGGCCACCGGAGTTGCAGACTGGTCAGTGGCTGGCCGGCGAGCTGGTCTGTGGCAGCGGCTAGGCGGTGTTCGGCGTGAGGAGAAGGGGAGCAGTGAAACACGATGATTATAAAAAAATTTAGGAATATGGAGATCGTTCGTGGCTTATATGGATCTAGTGGGGTTGCTTTGTAATTCTAAAAACGTTGGGGTGGAGAAAAGAAATTCTAGCATAAGGGTTCAGAGGTTAAAATTATTGTTTACCCCAGTTTTATAAAATTATTACAAAATAGTCCCTAGAAACATAAAATTCTAAAATTAGAATTTTTCAACAAAATTTATATCGTTGGATTCGTTGCAAAGAGTAGATTCCAAATATATATATATATATATATATATTGAAAACTTTGTCTCTAACTTCTTTTAGGTCTCACTCGAAAGTGGCATTTGTCAGTTCTAGAGAAAAATCCGGATAAAATTTTAAATTCCATTTGCTCCCAAGTTTTTACCACAAGCTCAATAAAATATAAAGATCTCAAATATGACAATTAAAATTCTAAGTTATTAAGTTCATTATTATTTTAATTTTCTTAAAAAAAATTAAGAATTCCTAATACTAGTCTAAAACTAGCATAAAACTCCGTTTGGAATACTAAGGACCTCTCATACTACTCTAATGTCTCCCAAATCTCTACTCCAAAATCCTGAGATCCCACAAAAAGAATTCTTAGTCGTAAAATTGGAGGTAAATTTGTGGTTAATTTTTTATCTTCAAATTATGATTAATAATGAAAACTTTCCTGTAAACTAAATTATTAAGACCCATGTGTATACAGGAGAGAAATGGTTCATCTCAACAATTTAGTTTATAAATAACGGTATAAATCTGACGAAATCACATCTTGGGACCGAAAAGGAATAAATGTGAAAGATTGAGGACCAAAGTGGAACAAAAAAAGTTTCAAGACCAAAATGAACTTTATCAAATTATTTGAGGACTAAAATGAGGTTGTAACCTTTTTCCTTTTAGAAAAGATAAAACAAAAAAACAAAAGAATATTCCAGAACTCCTAGTGGCCAATTAAAAGAAAATTATTAATTTTTTTTTTATAATTATATTGCTTGAAAAAAATCATTCAATATTAAGACGGCAAATAAAACAATTTAAATAAATACACAAATCTACATAAAATCAACATACTTCAATATTGAACATGATAATAAAAATAAAAGTGACGGTAACTAGTTATACTTAAATGAATTTCCCGGTCAACTAATTATAATATCTATAATTAAATTTAGTATTTACAATATTTATTTTTAGATATATAATTATTTGATTGAGCTTTGAACTATATAATATCCTTAATATTTATTTTCTTAAAGTTGAAATTTATAAATTTAATATACTTTAAAAATTTTATTTATAATTAGTAAAATTAGATTAAAATAGATTATTATTTATAGAAGATTCAAGAGTTAAAATGTTCATTTATTGAATGTCAGACTTCTTAAATTGCAATAGGCTCCTCAATGAACTCCTACATGGGCATAAATTGGCGAAAAACCAACATCTCCTACCTGTATATTGTGAGAGGTCCATACTCCATACTATTCATATTCCTTATCGTAAAGAAACTCATAATCTCTTTTATTTTTTTCTATTATACTTCGTGTGTTAACTTTAATACTTATTTTTTTGGTAAAAATGATTACAAACTTCATTCAACATGAAAATCGCACAAGGCTATATAACTGGGAGACAAGTAAGGTAAAAATGTAATATTGAAACTTTAACTTTATGCTCCACAGAACAGATTACAGAAGTATAGAAGAATAAAAGAAAATCCTACGCAACACACCTAAAAGAATAATTTTTTAAACTTTGATAATATCTTAGATTCATCAGTATTTATCTCTATCACGGTTGAGTAACAAGATAATTTGAAGCCATATGTTTCTTGGTTTACAAAGGCCACAAATGTTGGATGCAAAATACATCAATATTATATAATACTTTTTGTGAATATCTCAGGGAAAAAAGATAGGCAAGCATTGATTTCCCCAGCAACTTCATCAGGGATGAACTTTCTCTTGTTCACTTGCTTCAATATCAACATTTAGAGATCCCACATAAAACATCAAAAGAAATCAATTACCATCCTTTAGCTACAACAAAATTGAATTTTCATCCATTTTCTGATTTTGTTATCCTTTTGATGAAATCTTGAGGTGGCCTCCAAAAAATTCATGCATGACAACCACCATCTTGATCACAATTCCTAATTATTGGGCCAAAAGAAACCAATGTCATAAATGACCAAGATCGACAATATATAAAGATGGCTTAAGTGCAATTTTGGTCCCATAACTATGACAAAGGTTTCATTTTGGTCCCATAACTTTTTTTGTTGCAACTTTGGTCCCATAACTATGACAAAGGTTTCATTTTGGTCCCATAACTTTTTTTGTTGCAATTTTGGTCCCATAACTATGACAAAGGTTTCATTTTGGTCCCATAACTTTTTGTGTTGCAATTTTGGTCCCATAACTATGACAAAGGTTCCACCGTTAGTCCCTTGGTGAATTCCATCCATATTTAGCCGTTAAGTATGACGTGGCATAGTGACTAGGATCATGATGTGACAAAATAAGATGAAATAGACTGAAATAGGATCTATATGCAACATATTAAAACTTATCTATACCCAACCACAATATATACAAAGAGTGGTACTTCCTTTTCCTCGTCAGCCCAACGAGACTTCCTCTTCCTCGTTCTGCTTCCTCTTCCTCTAGCTGAGGATCCCATCAACTTCGTCGGTGCCTTCTGCTTGAAATCTCTTCTTCCCCACCAGATTGGTCCCTGTCAGTACCACTCTTTGTATATATGGTGGTTGGGTATAGATAAGTTTTAATATGTTGCATATAGTTCCTATTTCAGTCCACTTCATCTTATTTTGCCACATCATGATCCTAGTTACTATGCCACGTCATACTTAACGGCTAAATATGGATGGAATTCACCAAGGGACTAACGGTGGAACCTTTTGAGAAGTTATGAGACCAAAATTGCAACAAAAAAAGTTATGGGACTAAAATGAAACCTTTGTCATAGCTATGGGACCAAAATTGCAACAAAAAAAGTTATGGGACCAAAATGAAACCTTTGTCATAGTTATGGGACCAAAATTGCAACAAAAAAGGTTATGGGACCAAAATGAAACCTTTGTCATAGTTATGGGACCAAAATTGCACTTAAGCCTATAAAGATTTTAATTAAATGAATCAAAGAGAACAATAATCTAAGAACTTTTTATTGCCATCCCTCCTTTACTTTTCCTCTTGATACTAGATCTTGTATCTAAAAGGATAAATATATAAAAAAAACCGAATAGACGATTAAGATCAACAAAAAAATTTTTATCTTACCTTTGGTAAATCATGAGTCAATTCACTTGAGAGTAGTAGCTTCATGGCTTTTCCAATAACATCTTCACTCTCATTTTCATCATCTTTGTTGACTATGATCATAGCTATGTGATAGTGAACTATATTCTTGTTGGTAAATCAAAGTCTTGAAGAATTGTGTGAGTCGAGGTTAGTATGAGAAATCACCATATTTATAATTTGTTAAGCACACAATTTTGGGGTTGGGAACATAGTATTTATGCACACAGTTCCTGGTTCTATATAAAAATGTGGTTTCTAGAGATGTTAGCTAGGTACATGATTTCTGGTGTAAGAACATTGTTTTGGAAGTGTAAAACTATGAGCTTTATAAAGGGCAGTTTCTGGTGTTGGTATCATATGGCTATTAATTGTTTTGGGTACATTCTATATTTTGGTTTGACAACTAACAAGTTTTTGGTTTAATTTTTTGTTTAAATTAATAGTTTTTTCTTTAAAGTTTTGTATGTTTAAATGTATTCACCTCAATTTTAATATATGCCTCTACCATAGTTTGTTGTATTAATCGTATATCTATATCTATACTATATTATATGTGTGAGGGTGGTTTTGGTT
>QANZ01043648.1:0-26704 GCA_003254925.1 Chamaecrista fasciculata
TTTTGCTTCCGCTGCCCTTGGCGCCTAGGATTCCCAACAAAACTCACCGGTAAAGGCTCATGTTCAGTTACCTAGAACTTAAATGGATAAAGACCCATGAACAAATGCCAAAAGCTTGAATGAGTAGACACGTGCACATATGCCAAAAGCTCAAATCGGTAGAGACTCGTGCTGATAACGTATTATGAAATATAAGAAATATGAATACTCAAAGAATAGAGAAAAGTAAGAGGGGAGAGTGGTTCTTATCATTCAACTCATTTCATCTACTTTACATCAACACCTAAAGCCTCTATTTATAGGCTAAAGGATCTATAAGGGAGATGTACCAACTTAATGTACATAATGAAGGGATAAGGTTATATTCATGTACATAGAGAAAGTAAAAGGAAAACTCAAACTTCTATGCATAGAGAATACCAAAAGACAAATGTGGATATTCACAAACATAATTATTTATAACAGTTATTTTATTTTAATAAGTTTAAGACTACATATTCATGTATCTTTCTCTTTTTTAATGCTTTAAAGCCATCATATGAGAGGGTTAGCTTCCCTATTTTCATTTGCATTATAAAAGTTTCAGTAAATCCACATTTTAAACAAATTTGATGTAGATAACATTTTAATGAGATATTGCACACATGAGGGTTAATTAAGATAGGCTTATATAAGAGCTAGTTAATTGCATTTATGTTGAGTCATCTTATCTGTCTATTTATTATCTATTATAATATCTAAAAGCAGACCTCCCCTTGCATGCCAAATGTACATGGGTAGTGCTCCTCACAAACAAGCCACGTGTACAACTAATAAATGTAGTCAACAATAAGATACTCCATTGTATCAGTATGAGGACATGTAGGATGGTTGTTGTGTTGTTATGATGTTACACGTGGACATTACAAATGCGTTATATTTGTCTATGAATCAATTTGAATGTATATGAATCAATTTGAAATGAGATTAGCGTACCGACAGAGTCTGACTTTATTGTTCCTATTATTTAGGCTATTATACATGACATAATACACGTGTAATATTTAATTAGCGCATTTTGCGAATTAACGTTAGCATTTGCGTCTCAGAGTGGGCGCTGGATCCTCTGCTGTCCAGCACATGGTGCTGTGCGGCGAGGACCGATCGCCGAGCGCCACGTGTACATTGGCGCACACATGGTGCTCGGTGACTGGTCCTCGCCGCACAGCACCATGTGCTGGACAGCAGAGGATCCAATCCCCTCAGAGTGATTCATTTCTGACAGTCTACCACATTTATTGATATGGAAATTATATTATACGTATAGAAATATTAGTCAGTGAATAAACAATGTGTATGATCATTGTTGTGTCACACGTTGATCACTCTATAATACGGGTTTTAAATACGTATGATTTGAAATTCTGAATTGAAAAATCACCGCGATTACCCGTACTGTCTATGCCATTGGTGCATCATTTCGAACACATGAGTTAGAACGTTTATAAGCACCAATCACGAATCAGATTGGTAGCATTAATCATAAATGGAGAATTGGGTAGTGCTTATATAAACATCAAGTCAGATGTAGATTCAATCGGCTTGCATTTGTTCAAAATGATGCACCAATCTGAAACTTAAAAGCTGTATATTACAGGTAATTTGTATGATTTCCGTGCATCGCACCAATCACTTATAAACATCGCCATGATTATGGACCATAATATTCCATTGACAGAATAGAGTAGCTATCAATAGGTCTCTATTATGAGAGCCTAAAACATTCTCCATCCTAGAGGAGAATCCGAATGAAGCCTGAGCTCAACGGTCGTCGATGTCCAGGGAGTTTTTATTATTATTGTTATGTTTAGTCTTAGATAATAGTCATTAGATTGTTTTAATTCTTCCATAAACAATATTAGTTTGTTTGTTTGACCATTATTAAAGTTTGCTCTTGCACATTCAGTTGAATTGTGGTCGTATGACAGAGTGATCTATCTATTGTTTCTATTATCGCCATTGCTTAAGGATTGTTATGTTTAATTATAAATCGTTTACTTGGTTTGAGTCGTTTATGATTATCATAATTGATCCATATTTCGTATACACGAGATATAATATTGGATGTGGTTTTGGTTGACATAATTATAATAATAATTTCTTGATCATCTTTATTGGGCTAGGATGGTAGAATTCGTGATTATTTCTCTAGGGACTTCATATTCTTATCTACATATTGAAAGCAGTTACATATTGCGCATCCGTTGAAGGCAGTTACATATTGAAAGCAATTGATTAGAATTATTGAATAAAGTTTATATATATATATATATATATATATATACTACATATATAAGTGAGAGGGGGAAGATAGGGGAAGACATATTGGGATCGGAGAGAGAGAGGGCCGTGAAGAGAAAGAAGAGAGAAAAATATTAAGTGGTAATGGACTATTTTCAGTAATTTGAAGAGTCTATAGTAAGCCATTTTAGTTTAAAAATAAAGAGAGAATACATGGAGAAACTCCCTTCCCTTGAGCTCTTTAGAACATGTTTTGTTTTATTATATTATAAGTCCTCTTGTCTTACCCATTTTTTACTTAAGTGCTTTACTTCTACCCTATTAAAATCATCCACGGGATTGTTCCCCATTATTTGCTTTAATATTGTTATTGTTTATATTGATTATTATTTTATTATGTTTATCTTGTTTTGCTCTAGACCTCCAAACATGAACCTACCCGTTCCCAGAACACTTTTTTATTGCTTATTTTTGAAAAAAACGTTTATAATTTTTATGTCAAAATTTTTAAAGCATAGAATGTGTTTTTAAAAATATTACTTTATCAAAAATGTAATTTTAAAAATATATTATAACACTATACCTCATATATTATAACACTATACCTCCGTGTGTATATAGGTTTGAATGAGAAAATGTATTGATATCAATGTTATGAAAATCAGATACCTAAACCAAGGCCCGAGAGTAAATATGGTTTGATTGGAACTATTAGACCGTTGCTCACAACCACTTCGGACCAGATTGAACTGTATCCCGGAATTGTTTTTAGAAATCAATCGGATCACATTTTTTATTGAAAAAGTCTTTTTTTATTTATTTTATAGACCTAATACAAAAAAGATAATATGAAATTCAATAAAAAAAATGTTACAACTATATTAAAACAAAGAAAAAATTAATGTTTTTTTCATTTTTATTAATATAATTATAATTATTCATGTGATTTTTGTATATTTTATTTGTGTAAAACAATAAAAATATAAATTTAAAAGTATCTATTATTTCATATAAATTTTATAGTTATATTTTATTAATTATAGAATACTTTAATTTAAAATAATTTTTTATTTTTTATTTATATATTTATAACATTATTCGATCTGACATTCGTTTGACTAATTAAGGGTCTGTTTGGGGAACCTCCATCCCCATCCAATCCTAATCCAATCTCATCTCATCTTAGGATTAGATGAACAGTACTGGATTGGGTGTTTTTTGAACCTCCATCTCATCTCATCTCATCCACATCATCATCTCATTCACAACATCATCTCATTTTCTCTTACAATTACTAATCTATCCCTACTTACACACCTATAATTACCTATACTTTAATACAAATATAAAAAAGAGAACTAGACAAAATAGTAATTTTACATACCCTCATTTATTACACTTATAATTTTCTCTCTCCATCTATCATTTCTCATCATTTTTTTATCTTTTCCACTCACACATTTTTTTCTCTTTCTCTCTCTCTCACACACACATACACCTCTCTCTCTCTTTCACACACCCCACACACACTCTTATTTATATATATATATATATATAAATTATATTAATTTAATTAAACAAAAAATTTATAATATTATTATTTTTTTAGTTGCAATATTTCTCATTCTTCAATTATGCTTGTCTCTTATATTATTATAGAAAGAGTTAGGCATGTTCACGGGCCGGGTCCACGGCTGGGTCGGGTCACCGGGTCCACCAGGGTCCGGCCGGGCCAAATTTTTTTTTAAAATTTTATTTATTTATTCTATATATATTTTAACTTATATATATTGGTAAAACAATTAATTTTGGATCAATTTAATGATGTTTTTATCAATAAAGACATTTAATTTGACTTAATTGTTAAAAAAATGTTGATTTAATTAAGACTAAATATATATTTTATGTATATTTTTAATATACAATTGATAAAAATAATAATAGATATGTATTTCTTACAATTAAAAAAATATTTAGTAGTATAAAATATAAAAATAGTATAATAAAAAGTAAAAAAAAAAAAAAAAAAAAATTGGGGGTACGCCGGGTTGGGCTGGGTCCATGAACACCCCTAGAAAGAGTAATGCTGGGTCATGAATATTAGGTCATACATTTAGGACCAAAATGAACCTTTCACCACACATTTTATTACAATTTAGTGTTGTTTTGTAATTTGCTATTTGGTCTTCAAATTATTATTTGTTATTTTTTTGTCGTTGAATTTCATAAATAGACCTCATTATTAATGATTGGGGTTTTCTACAAGGCCCGAGTTATCATTTACACATGTTAGAGATTGATTAATTGGAACAGTTCGAATTTATGGACCAAATTGTATTCTTAAAAATAATTCCAATATTATTTTCATTTTGGCCCATAATCTCATCTCATCCACTTGGATTTGGATTGACCCCTAACCCTCAATCCAAAATTTTCTCATCCTCACAATTTCCAATACCATATCACACCTCCCAATATCATCTCATCTCAATCTCATTTCAATCAAAACACAACCAAACACATATCATCTCATCTCATCTCATCTTATTATCTCAATCTCATCTCATCATTTCCTACCATTTCTACCCCTATACAAATTACAAAAATCCATCAACTTATTTCTACCAACCACAATCATTACATACCCTTTTATATAATTTCACACCCTATTTAACATCATTATCACTAACACTACAAGAAAATGGATTTTTTGCAGCGATCTTTTTGCAGCGATACAAATATTGCTACGAAAAGTAGGGCTTCTGCAGCAACTAAAATTCGTCGCTGCTAATAGACATATTTTGTAGCGACTTAAGATATCGCTGCAGAAAGTGTAGGTATTAGCAGCGACTTTAGCAAAGTTGCTGCCAATACTTGTCCGCGAAAGTTTAAAATTTTGGTGCGAAAACTATAGGCAGCGAATGAATAGACGTCGCTGCTAATAACATTCAGCAGCGACGAAGATAAAATCACCCAAACACCCATACATCATCTCATCTCATCTCATCCCATCCATTTGGATGAGATTGGATTAGGATTGAAGGTCTCCCAAACAGACCCTAAACCAATCAACTTTTTACTCATAGGTCAGTCTGGGTCATTGGGATCCCATTTTAATAATATTGATTGATAATGAGAACATAAACACTGTGAAACCAATGAAAATGATGTTAGGTGGTGCATTAGAAAGCATGCAAAAGAGAGGTGTAAGGCTATTTAGAATAAATTGTCACACAATTCAGCCAACTGGTGCAAGACATCTGATTCACACTAATCTCTCATTTCATTGTAAAACATGTGTAATTATAGCTCCTTATATTGACTATCATTATATATAATATGGATCCTACAAAATATGTTGTTACATAAATATTTGACACGTGTATATATATATATATATCAAAGGTAAGTCTATATATCACTTTCTGTTTTAGTGAGCAATTCTATTAAGAATTTGAGACTCAAGATTTCAATTATTCACTTGTTTTAAGATTTATATGTTTTAATAGTTATACGAGATTTTGACTCAGACAGCAAAAAAAGTTAATTATAAGAAATTTAAACTCTTCAAAACATAACTATTTTTTTATGGAGTGTTCATGGCTTGTAAACAGGAAAAAAAAAAAAGAGAGCAATAGCCTCGATTAAATAGTGAGTTTTAAATCAAATTATTATTGTACTATTTTTCTCATATTTTAAATAATATATGATATTCATTTTCTTTTAAAAATTGTATTAAATTCTCTTGACATTTGATGAAACATTACAAGAACTTTTTCTTTTAATTCAGTTTCCATCAATAAAGTTAACTTTTTACACGTTTTACTCACAAAACAATAAAATTACTTAATCATCCTTTCCCCGCCAAAAAAAGAAAAGATAAAACTGCTTAATGACATTGCTGTCATATTTAGAGTTTCATGTTGGATATGAAAATAAATCTTTTACATTTCTTTTTTCTACATTTTTTTTAGAGTATATATGAGAAGAAAAAAAATAAAAGAGAGAAAAAAAAGTAAGTTCCACATATTATTATTTCATGTAGGATCCATATTTTTTCTCTTTTTCTCTTTCTTTCTCTCTTAGTCTACAAAAAATATAAGAAGAGAAAAAATAGAGGATCTAATCTCGTTGGATATACCCGTAAACACTTCATACTATGGATAAATTTCTAAACAATAAAAAGATGTTTTACTCTTTTTTTTTCTTAATCTTCAATTTAAATATCATAGTGAAAAGAAATTAAGAACTTAATATTAGCAAAAGGGACCCATGGTGTATATATATATATAAACAAGATATGAAATGGAGGGTTGACAACAGATTTGGGGAGAATCATTTGAAACTTTCAAAAACAAATGGAATAAGAATCTGTTTTTTGGAATTATCTGCAAAATTTATTTTTCATTTCGGACCAGAGAATAACTACCTATATATGCTTCAATTTTGAACAATTAAATTTATTTATACTTTCGGTGCCAAACAGAATTTAACTTTATTTCTCTCTCTCCCCATCATTCTTTTTCTGGTAAAGCATCTGAGTTTTAAATTGAAGAAAGAATAAAATTGAATGGACTGTTTTTGTGGGCATCAAGAGAGAGTGCAAAGATTATTCATATCTATTTGATAGAGAAAGAAAATTAATTAAAGTTGCTGAAAATATTAAAGGAAATGAAAATCAAAATCAGAAAATAAAATCTTACATGCAAATTCAAAATAAATGCTTCAATCAGTTAGATAAAGGTAATATCTTGTTTATGCAAGAATAAAGCATCTGAAAATTATATATGCTTGAAATGACATGAAAAGAGAAAAAGATAGGTGAAAACTGAAAACATGACAGCATTATCTTATTATTTTGTCACTTCACCTGCTTTGGTTTACTTGTTAATTAATTTATTAATTATCTTCTAGAAGCATAAACCTGGAATGCAATTCTGGATAAAAATTAATGGTACTGACCATTTGTTTATGATGAATTGATATAGAACCAATACAAATTTCACATGTGTAATTAATATTGATTTTTTAGCCAATATGCATTTTTGATTCAATAACTTTTGCTTAGGTCTTAATTTAGTCCCATATTTTGCTCAGGTTGCAAATTTGGTCGTGTGTTACACTTTTGGTCCCATATTCTTCGGTCAGATTGCAGAATTGATTCTATATCTCTGGGTCATGGGTAAAAATAATCTCATATCTTTAGGTTAGGTATGACTGACGGTGAAACTTTTTATAAAGATATATATTAGACCAAAAGTGTAACAAAAAAAATTATGACACCAAATTGAAACTTGAGAAAAATTATAAGACCAAAAGTACACTTTAATCAAACCTTGATTGTTTCTGTAAATAAATATATATTGATTAATAATTTACTTTTTATAAATTTATTTTGATTTTTTTTGTAAGAAAAGAGTTTAGGTGAGTTGGGTCCCGGGGGTTCACCAAGGTCAGGGCAGGCCTTCAGGCTCTATGAGCGCTTAAAGAAGTACTTACAAATCGCCTACCAACAACGCTCTCACATCGGCAGTGGGAATCGAAGTCATGACCTTATAGATTATGAGTCAACACCTTACCAATTGGGCCAACCTTTATTAATTATTTTATATATTTTAGTTCTTAAAAATGAGCGTCAACACAATTTAATTTTTAATGATTAATTAATTTTTAGGGACAAAAAAGTTACATATTAATTTCGTAATGTACAAAAATTGAATTGTATAAATTAAAATTTTCAAATTTGAATTATCAACTCATATTTTTTAGAAATATATTTGCATATTTACAGTCTCTCGTTCCTTTTTTTTTTTTGGTGACAAGTCTCTCGTTTCTTTGATTGACGAATGGAAATTAAGGAAGTTTATGAGAATCTATCTTCACATTTTATTTTATTCTAATTTTACATTACGGTTAAGGGTGTCCCCTGAAACTCTATAAATATTTTTTTTATCAACTGAATTATTTTAAACACATCATGAAAAAAAAGTTCTTTCTTTTCTATTTTGAAATACCCACAAATAGTCTTCGAAACTTTTTAAATTTTAAAATATGCTTCTTTTCAACTTCCATGCTTGCTCTTGAAAGCTCGTGAGATAAATGAAAAACATTTATTTCTTAGAATGTGAAAAAAAGATACAAATTTACTTAATTTTCTAATTTTAAAAGTTCAAAGGTTAATTTCAATGTTGGAGAGGGGTTTGCATTTTCTGCAATTAACTTTTCCAGAGCTATCTTACAGTTAATTCACCGCAAAAAATCCAAAGTTGTTCAAGAGAAATTTAAATATTCTTAATATATTATTGTATTGTTCCATATCTTTCAAGCTAGTAGTGCCTGCCTACCTAGCTACATCAATTATATAAAAGTATTTATATATTTTATTTGTAATTCTCATTTATTCATGTCTTCATGAGTATGGTCAATAGACATTAATTAATGTAGGGCTAACAAAAACTATTCTACTAATTGAGAGGTACAATTTACAAAAGAACAAACATTTATGTAAAGGCTAGGAATAAAAGCATGTATGGTGCATATACTTAAAAAAAAAATTATAGAGCCATCATGTGAAAAGAGGGGACAAGGATGATGAAATCTCCCATGATGCCCTCCTTTTGGATTTGATTGCATGTTAGCAAAGTGGGTTAAGGACACATTTTATTAATACAAAATGGGAGAAGCATGTGGCCAGCCATGCCCTTCAATGACTCTAACTTTGGAAATATAAATTCATTGAAGCCATAGGTAGCTAATTTAATTCCTATTAACAAAATCTTGAGTTTAAGTGTTTTTTCTTCTTCTTATCTGATTTTTTGGCTTCATGACGAGAGTCTCTCAACAAAAATAATTATATTTATAATATTTCAAATTCAAAACTTTACTTAAACAATACTATGGT
Source organism: Chamaecrista fasciculata (assembly GCA_003254925.1). Lineage (NCBI taxonomy): Eukaryota > Viridiplantae > Streptophyta > Magnoliopsida > Fabales > Fabaceae > Chamaecrista > Chamaecrista fasciculata. Next base: position 9,182 of record QANZ01043648.1, read on the forward strand.
CTTGAGTTCGAGTTTTGATGAAGATGTTATTTTTGAAAAAACTTTAACTTTCATTATGAGACATTCTCACTTGAATAAAATTTTTTACTTAAATTGTTAAACAAATAGATAAAAAATACCTTGTATAATAACAAATTAAAACTATCTCAATTAATTTCCATTTATATATTTGAGTAGGGTTAGCAAGATGTGAATAGTTTATCTTGGCATCTAAAAGCATTAGGTTATAGCTATGACACTTTGACTAATGCTAGCTTAGAACTTGTCCACATTAATTTCTTAAAGATCAATGAGTGACACTAATACAAAGAAGAAAAAGGGGTTTCATGTATATAAAGTTGAATGCAAATGTTGCGTGTTAGTGATCAATAATATAGTCAAAGAAAGGACAATCATTATGTGAGATAGGAGAGGGAACTAATTAATGGGTGGCAGACTGGCAGACAATTAGAGGAGAGAGAAGCTTTTTGTTTATGAATAAATAAATAAGCATGCCATATATATTTTTAGTCACACATACTATTATATTTATCCTTGATTAATTTAGTTTATCTACAAGAGTTTTTTAGTGACCAGAAATATGTGAAACATGGCATTCTAGAAAATACTTTCACTTCCCTAGCCAACCATTGTCAACCATTGCTCCGATAATTACTCTTAAATATTCAAATTATGCAGAACCAGATTTTTCTATCATTTTAAAAAGCTAATTCATGTATCAGAATTTTGTTGGAGAGTTAGTAACAAATGCTTAAGAATTACAATAAAGTTTTATATACAAAAATTGGCAATTTGCTATGGTCTTTGTTTTTTCCCCTTCATGAAAAAATCCGGGTGTTGCAAACTTCATAGTGGACCAAAAAAATAGTGAGTACTAAGGAAGAGAAGTATACATTTTACTCCGGTGAGCTAATCCAACTTGCTGGAGAAAGTTAGAACAAAATCTCTGGAAAGATCATTATTTCCTGTAAATGAATAAAAACAAATAGCTCAAGTAATGTGAGTGATCTGAATATTTAGAATAATAATTTTTGAACTTAGCTTGCATAAATGCAAGACTTAAGCTTAGCTTGTATAAATGCAAGTCTTGAGCCCAATAATGTAAAACGTTACACATGTTCTCCTTCTCAAGTCAGCATAGCCGGTGAACACTTCTACATATCTTCATTTTGTGAATTGCCAAATTATGCATGAAAGCTGGCAGGTCTTGTGGCTGTGTGCTTCTGAATTTCTCTATACAAATTTTTCTTGCTGTCTGTCTGGTCTCCGGGACTTCACTTTAACTAACATGGATTTGACCCGTGTCGCACACCAGGCTATGGTAGAAAGATTTTCCAACATAGATGACTACATTCATAAGGTCTCAAACTTGGAACTTTACTTAAGTTATATCAAGCCACTAACCACTAGAACCAACCCGCATTAGTCTCTATACAAATTAACTATCCATGTCTAAGAACAATCTTCTTTCTACCAGTAATTCTTGCAAGAGCATTCACCATTTCTGAAATGATGGAAACGTATTCTATCTCTCACAATGATATTCCTCTTGTATACCCTAGAGATTAGTTTCATAAACTCATGACAGTCCTCACAAGATCTCAGATTTTTCGTGATCCGGATTTCGGACCCCGGACTTGTCCGAATTAGTCCAAAAGCTAGAGCAAGCTTCTCACTATGGTGAAGCAACTGAATAGCTTTTTCTTCATCATCTACCTCAAGCATGACCTCTGAAACTTTTGGTTGATACCCTTCTTTTCTCAATTTATCTACCATCTCATTCAATTTCACATATATCTTATCTGCTTCAGAATGATTATAATCTCCCAATATGAACTCATGTATTACACCTTCAACTTCAATCCTACTAAATCCTGGTGGCTTTACTAGTCCTTTTTGCTTCATCAATTCTCTCACTTTTGCCTTATTACACCACTTTCCTTCTGAAGCATAAACATTACTAGCAAGTATGAAACTTCCACTATCATCTACATCCATTTCTTGTAGCCCAAGGTGTTTCATCAATCGCTCAGCCCTATCGGTATCCTTGTGAACTTTACAACCCCATATCAGGGTTCTCCAAAGGACAGTATCAGGTTTGATAGGCATTTTATTAATGAATTCTTCAGCTTCCTTCAAATTCCCTGCTCTAGCTAATAGGTCTACGATGCAACCGAAATGCTGAATCGTAGGTCTTATACCGTACCGCTTCTCCATAGTATTCAAAATTTTGTAACCTTCTTGAATCAAGCCTGCATTCCTACATGCTGATAAAACTGTTGTGATTGTCCTCTCATCAGGTTTTATTTCACAAACTTCCATCTCAGAAAACAAGTCTATAGCCTCCTTGCATTGTCCATGGCTAGCAAGGCCAGAAATCATTGCTGTCCAAACAAAAACATCCTTATCCTTGTCCTCAACATCATCAAAGACCTGCCTCGCACTTTCAATGCACCCACTTTTCGCGTACATATCGATAAGCGCTGTCACAACATTGGCCTTAGAATGACTAATCTCCCTCTCCTTCACAATCCTATGCACTTCCTTCCCCATACTTAACGCACCCATCTCTGCACATGCTCTCAAAACACACACAATAGTAACATCATTCAACTCAACCCCACATTCTAACATTTCTTGAAACAACTTTATCGCCTCACTAGGCCGAGCATCATCAACAAGCCCATCAATCATAGACGTCCAGGACACCACATCTCTGTCAGGCATTTTATCAAACACCCTACATGCACCAGTAAAATCCCCAAATTCCCAATACATCTTAACCAAAGAATTCCCAATATACAGATCAGAACACAGACCCAACTTCAAAACCAACCCATGAATCTGTTTCCCTTGGCGGGTCAGATTCAAGCGAGCACAACATTTGAACACAAAGGGAAAAGTGAACTTGTCGGATCGCGGCATCGAGAGGAAAAGAGAGATTGCTTTGTAGGGATGAGACGGGTCAGGGTTCCAAGAGTAAGCCCGGATGATGGTGTTGTAGAAGTAAGAGTTCAAGGAAGGATCGGAGTGGAGGATAAGGCGGGCGTGGTTGAAATCGCCGGCCGGCGAGAGAGCAGCAAAAGTGAAGAGATCGGAGAGGGATTTCTGGGATTCTCTGCTTTGGAGGCCGGATTTGAGAACGTGAGCGTGAAGTTGAAGAGCTTGGGACATGGTGGTGATTTCCATGATCGAGCATAATAATAAGGTTTGGAGATTTTTTGTGATTTGTGATATGCCTTATCCTCACCTCGACACCACTCTGGCAAGTATATAAATCCTGGAAAAAACAGTTACAGTATATGAATATTCAGTTACAGACTGTTGATGTGACACTTTGAATGAAGAAGCCAAGAAAGAAAAAATAAAAATCCCAAATGTACAACTTTGCATGAATTGGGTTTTACCCCTAATTAATACCTTTGTTTGAATTGTCTCATTTGTCTGCTACTGATGTTGCTGCCACAAAATTTACCTATAAAATCTGCCTGCATAGCTAAATATATGTATAGGATGAAATCTCATGAACCCATAGGATAAATGAATAAACTCACTTATTTAAAGAGTTCATGCTTGTTACTATAACATTCAATGCTATTCATTAATCAGCACCAGTATATGCTACAAAGGCACTAGGGCAAAACAGATTACTCATATTATGAATGAACCAAATTGACAGGGCACAAACTTCACTTTCCTTTCTCAAGTTCAATGGAATAAAACTCACCATTAACCAGTTGCAAACACAAAATAGATCAAGAACATTGGTCTTTGAAAAAAACTTTTCAAAAATCTTTTCTATAAGGTCTGGAGATTTTTGAGATTTTCTTTGTGATGTGTGATATGCCTTATCCTCACCTCGACACCACTCTGGTAAGTATATAATACTGGAAAAAACAGTTACAGACCATTGATGTGATGTGATACTTTGAATGAAAAAGCCAAGAAAGAAAAAATAAAAATCCCAGATGTACAACTTTGCATGAATTGGGTTTTACTCCTAATTAATACCTTTGTTTGAATTGTCTCATTTGTTGCTGATTATAGCTGACCCCAACTAGTGGGAAAAGGCTTTGGTGGTTGTTGTTGTTGTTGAATTGTCTCATTTGTCTGCTACTGATGTTGCTGCCACGAAAATTTACCTATAAAATCTGCCTGCATAGCTAAATATATGTATAGGATGAAATCTCATGAACCTATAGGATAAATTAATAAACTCACCTATTTAAAGAGCTCATGCTTGTTACTATAACATTCAATGCCATTCATTAATCAGCACCAATATATGCTACAAAGGCACTAGGGCAAAACAGATTACTCGTATTATGAATGAAACAAATTGACAGGGCACAAACTTTACTTTCCTTTCTCAAGTTCAATGAAATAAAACTCACCATAGTCATTAACCTGTTGCAAACACAAAATAGATAAAGAATATTGGTCTTTGAAAAAAACATTGGTCATTGCGTCCTTCTCTTTAATTGCTCTAAAACTCAAGTCATAACATTTGGCACCCATAAGGTCAATCTTTAGTAACCTTTAAGTTCCAACCAAAAATGACTCCAAGTAGGGCTGACCATATTCACATTCATCACCAATGAAAAGATCACTTCATCTAAATTTCACAGGAATCATTCTCTCCAGAAATGGAAGAACGAGTATACAGTGATAGTATTTTAAATTACACGTGTATCCAAAATTTCTCATCAATTCCATTCCCCTCCAATTTTGAATATGCCTGAACAGTGAACGACTAAAAGTAGACTAATTTATCCATAAGAGAGAACAAATTACAGTAATTAATTCAAATAGATGCAGATTTCTATCATAAAAGAGACTGACAAACGGATTTGTGGAAACCGGCAGCAAGATGTCAGTGTCTTCATTCCAATTACAAGATGATACAACCATTATATATGTGAGAGCAGTTAGGATGTGTGAAGAAAAAGGAACACCACAAAATGCAGACGAATTCACAAATACACGAAGACGAAAATTTTAAAAGAAGGAAGTAAAACCTGAAAGAAGCAGAGAAGACGAGACTAGCGGCGTTTTCCAACTTCTCTTGCGGCGATTTCTGATCTCTTTCTTAACTATCGACGGGAGTTAGGCTATGTTTGGGCATGAGTTGCTTTGGATCAATTTTAGATTTTTTTATTAAAAATAGGCAAAACTACAAATTTCATCCCCAATCTTTTTTTATTATCAATTTTGTCCCCAATGTTTTATATTTTGGTCAATTTTATCCTTTGATTATCTTCTTTTAATAAATTAATGACAGACTGCTTTCTGTTTTTCAATTTGAGTTAAGATTTGAGTTTCTTTTTCTATCAATTTTATATTACATATCATTAGTTATGTAGATTGTGTCGCTAATATTTAGTTAAAGTAAGAACAAAAGATAAAACTGACAAAAATGTAAAATATTGTGGACAAAATTGACTGTAAAAAAATATTGAGGACGAAATTGACAGTTGATGTAAAGTTGGAGACGAAATAAGTACTTTTGGCTATCAATATTTTAAAAAGGAGAACAAATAATATATTATTATGGTCAAAGTATAAATTTGGTCTCATATCTTTTGCTAAGTTTCCAATTTAGTCATGCATCTTTTTTTTTTTTTGCATTTTTTGTCTCATATCTTTGCTAAATGTCCCAATTGTGGTCTCATATTTTTTGTTCAAGTTACAGAATTGGTCTTATATCTTTGGAAAAAGATTAATGGTTGATCATTTTGCAAAGATATGAGATCACTTTTGCACCTAATTCAAAGATATAAGACCAATTCTGCAATTGATCGAAAGATACGAGACTAAGTCTAAAACAAAAAAAAAAGATATGAGACTAAATTGGAAATTGATCCAAAGATATGGGACCAAAAGTGCAAAAAAAATATGGGACAAAATTGGAAACTGAGTCAAAGATATGGGACCAAATTTGCACTTTGACCTATTATTATAATATTATTGGCCAAAGTGCGAATTTGGTCATGTAACTTTGCTCCACGTCCCAAATCAGCCCTATATTTTTTTTTTGTCTGGAATTTGGTCTTGTATCTTTGCTCAAGGTCCCAAATCAGTTCTATATCTTTTTTTTGTCTCAACTTTGGTTCCATATGTTTTGAAAACCCCCCAAGTTAGTCCTCCGTCCATCTTAAATTACAGTTTAGTCCTGAAAACTTAAAGTTCATTTCACATTAGTCCCTGACTATCAAAATTAAAGTGAAAGAGCATCCTTAAGATTCTCAAACCTTACATCTTCGTCTCTAATCTATGAATTCTTTATGAAATTGAATAGAAATGCAAAAACAACACAAGTTAAAGCAAATGACAGAGTGACCAAAATTGAAAACGCAAAAAATTTAAAACTCATCGAAAAATGCCAAAAACTCGCCAAAAAATGTACGAAAATCGTCGAGAAACTCAAGAACTCATCCAAAAACCCCAATTATTTGAGTGAGGATTGGGATTTTGGATGAGTTCTTGAGTTTCTCGGCAATTTCCGTACATTTTTTGGCGAGTTTGGGGCATTTTCCAGTGGGTTTTAAATTTTCTGCGTTTTTCAATTTTGGTTCCTCTGTCATTTGCTTTTAATTTGTGTTGTTTTTGGATTTTTATTCCATTTCATAAAGAATTCATGGATTAGGGACCAAGATGTAAGGTTTGAGAATCTTCAGGGATGCTCTTTCACTTTCATAATTTCATTTTGATACTCAGGGGCTAAAGTGAAAGGGACTTAAAGTTTTCAGGAATAAACTATAATTTAAAATGGACGGAGAACTAATGGTAGGAGATTTTCAAAACATATGGGACCAAAACTGAGACAAAAAAGGATATAGGACTGATTTGGTACCTGAAACAAAGTTAAAGGACCAAATTCGCACTTTGGCCAATATCATTTGAGAAAAAGGAGCGAAAGTCTCGCGGGAACAAAAGTTCACTGATCCATCACAATTCACAAGGATTTACGAAAATCGCAACCTTCATCGAAGAAAGAAAGAACGTAAAGAACAAAACGAATCGATTTCATTCGCGTCTGGTTTTCTGGCTAATTCATGTTGGGCTTCGCGTACGTCCCTTTCTCTTTCTTAATTTTTAAGCTTGAATCTCTTTTCTACTATATATATGCTTCACTCGATTGTCTCTCTCGTCAATCTTCCTTTGAAAATCCAAAATAACAGAATTCTCAGAGCTTTTAATCGTTTGCATTCTAATGTAGTTTTGTTTTAATTTCGCTTCCAACTGTGGATGAGAATTACGGGATGGCTTACTGAGTAAATTTTGATGCATTGCTTATCAGAGATTTGAAGTGGGATTCGAATATTAAGCTATGGTGAAGGAAACTTTGTACTATGATACATTAGGTGTCAAAATTGATGCGGACCCTGCCGAGATCAAGAAAGCCTATTATATTAAGGTTAGGGCTTTTTCTTTCTTTACTTCATAGATTTCCCTTTCCTGATTTCTGAAGGGGGAATTGGATGCTGCTGAACTGATATTTGAGGATGCTTCTAAATTAAGTTTATTCAATTTGGTTATAATATTTTGGAGATAAATTAGTTAGAGAAGCATAGAAATCTGGATTCTTGTTAGTTTAATTTTTGATGGAAGAAGGAATCTTAGTTTGCCAAACTTGTCAGATGTCCCGGCTATATTTGGGCTCTCCTAGAACAATATATGTAGCCTTTTGTTTAACAAATATTTAGCTTCAGCTATTTGCATGCATTGTACCTTCCAAACACCGCCAAAATATGAAGAGACTAACACTTGCACCGGATACAATACCAATACGAACACATTGACATGTTAAATTCTTGAAATTACTTGCATACATGGACACAGCATATATGTATGTATATTGTATTGACAAAAAAATAGAGTTAAATATCTATAATTTTTTATGAAAACTTAAAAAATTACAATAAATATATATATATATGAATTATATATATGAAATATGTCATGTGTTGATTTTTTTTTCATTGTAACAGAACTGCAAATTTTTTTTTTTAAATTTCGATACTCATGAGCATGTGTCATATCATGTCGAACGCATGTTGGATACGGACACTTGTCAGACATGGTGACACTCACTCCCCCAAATTGAAGTGCATGTGCTTCATAATGCTAAATGTTGTGGATAACAGTTCCCGATTGAGATAAGTATGTTTCCAGTTGAGAAACTACATATTTTTTTGAGGACCTAAAGTCCTAAAGGATGGTTTTCTTTACAAATTTAAAACTTGTGCCCAATAAGCCCATAGAAGTTCACTAAATGCATTCATTAAACAATACTGAATTGGTGACATGGTAGAACTTGTAGTTATTTTCCCTCTAGAAAAAATAGTAGCTCTGTGTTCTTTACTTTTGGATTTTATATATGAGCACTCATCTCTTACTGTTAATTTGAAGAGTGGAGGTATCATTTTCACCCCCTTTTCTTTCTTTTTCTAGGCAAGGATAGTTCACCCAGATAAAAATCACGGAGATCCTAAAGCTGCAGAAAATTTTCAGGTAAATAACTTCAGGAATAATTGATGATTTTGGATTTTATTGAAAAATTATTTACTTCCTTCTAACCATTTTAGGTGAAGTCCTAACATTGGAAATAATAGTCTTTATGCCCTTGGATCTCTTCCAATTTCCTTTTCATCCAATATATACTTGTGTGGTATCTGTATGCAGCAACTTGGTGAGGCTTACCAGGTTTTAAGTGATCCTGTAAAGCGTGAGGCATATGATAAGTATGGAAAGTCAGGAGTACCACCGTAAGTTTATACAACCTTATATAACTTAAAAATAAGTAAAGCTTTTTACTGAGATCTATCATTTGATGCTGAAATTATATCTTTTAAGTTGAAAGCTTGAATAATATTACTTTTTAAAGAAACTTCTAAAAATGTTTGTTTCTATCTCCTTCAGTGATTTTTCCTTTTCTTACTTTTCTCAACTATTAGTCTCTTTTGTGTGTGTGTAATAATCAAACACAAAACTTATCGGTGTTGCTTCCTTCTATTGTATGCTAGAAATCAGGTTTTGAGCAATTTTCTCTTCAAAAGTCCTTGAAGATATTTAGTGAGCTGTTTTGTCATGTGTTCTTGTCTTGCTAAACTCACTACTCTTGGCTTTTACAATTATACCAGAGACCCAATGCCCTGAATTATTACTTCTGATGATAATAATTTTCATTTAAAAGATTTCAAATGAATCTCAACTCACAATAGAAGGTTTAAATATTTCTGTGTCAGCTGAGAAAACATGTATAATATGCCAAATTTTTTCCTTGGCAGAGACTCCATGTTAGACCCCACAGCAGTATTTGGGATGCTTTTTGGAAGTGATTGTTTTGAAGAATACATTGGACAACTTGCAATGGCTTCTATAGCATCAATAGACGTTGATGAAGACATACAGGATCCTGATGTTCGTAAGCAAAGAATTCAAGAAAAGATAAAAGTACATTTCTTCTCCAAGTTATCTAATAACTAAAACTGTTCCAGTCTCCACTTTCTGAGTTCCTGCTCTCTGGCATTGTTTCTCCTCAGACCAAGGTTCAAGATTCAATGGTTCAATCATGGTTGGACCACTTACAGTTATATATATATAATAAATATATTGTAATTATAAAAAAATATATATCACATATTCAATATAATAAATAATGAATTAGTCACAGTTTTAATTATTTTTTATTTTATAAAAATAGTAGTACGTAATGTATGGTTCATGTAGAATTTTGGAATACTCTGTTAACTTCTCATTAGGCTAATCAGAATAATATATACAAGGCTCCTATTCTAATTCAGGAAATAAAATAAATACATAATAAATATGATAAAGCCTATTTATAATTACTACAACAAATAATAAAAGGTAAAACACACAATAGGGTCACCAACACTCCCCCTCAAGTTGGTGCAAAGATGTCACACATGCCCAACTTGAAAACTAGTGTGTGAAACATTTGTTTACTAAGGCCTTTAGTAAACACATCAGCAAGTTGCTTCTCTGACGCCACACAGCACAAATTGAGGATGCTACTAGTAACCTTCTCTTTGATGAAGTGTCTGTCAATCTCAATGTGCTTTGTTCGATCATGCTGAACAGGATTCTGAGCTATACTAATAGCAGCCTTGTTGTCACAAAACAAGGACAATTTTTCTCTTTCTAGTAAGCCCAGCTCTGCTAACAGTTTCTGGACCCACAGAATTTCACAAACTCCCTGTGCCATAGCCCTGTATTCTACTTCTGCACTGGATCTAGCAACCACACTTTGCTTCTTACTCCGCCAAGTTACTAAGTTTCCTCCCACAAGAGTACAATATCCGGACGTGGATCTTCTGTCATCTAGTGATCCAGCCCAATCAGCATCGGTAAAGGCTTCTATTCGGAAGTGACCATGCTTGGAGAAAAGTAATCCCTTTCCTGGGCTAGATTTTAAATATCGCAAGATGCGAAAAACAGCCTGCATATGGGATTCTCGCGGGTCATGCATAAATTGGCTGACCAAACTGACAGCATAAGCAATATCTAGTCTAGTGTGAGAAAGATAAATAAGCTTCCCAACAAGCCTCTGATATCTCTCCTTATCAATAGATTCTCCAACCCCCAATTGTAGTTTGTGATTACTTTCAATGGGAGATTCAGCTGGTTTACACCCAGTCATGTGAGTCTCCTTCAAGAGATCTAGAATATACTTCCTCTGAGAAATAAAGATTCATCTTTTTGATTGAGCAACCTCAATTCCCAAGAAATATTGCAACTTTCCAAGATCTTTGATTTCAAACTCCTGAGCTAATAACTTCTTCAACCGAGTCATCTCCTCTCTATCATCTCCAGTCATAACTATATCATCAACATAGACTATAAGAAGAGTGAGTTTCCCCTCTTTACGCTTTATAAAAAGGGTATGGTCAGAATTGCTTTGTTGATAGCCAAAAGAAATCATGGCATTGCTGAATTTGTCAAACCATGCTCTCGGAGATTGTTTCAATCCATATAGAGCCTTCTTCAGCCTACACACTTTCCCTTGACTCTGTTCATTATTAAACCCAGGCGGAATTTCCATATACACTTCCTCTTCTAAGTCTCCATGGAGAAAAGCATTCCTCACATCAAATTGGTGTAAGTCCCAATCTAAATTGGCTGCACAAGATAACAAAACTCTAATGGAGTTCATCTTTGCAACTGGAGCAAACGTCTCATGATAATCCACTCCATGAGTTTGTGTGAATCCTTTGGCCACCAATTTTGCTTTGAAGCGTTCTATTGAACCATCAGCTCTATGTTTCACAGTGAACACCCATTTACAACCCACCAATTTTTGTCAAGTGGAGGAGAGACCAACTCCCAAGTTTCATTCTTGGACAAGGCTTTCATTTCTTCAACCATTGCTTGCTTCCACTTGGGATTTGTGACCTCTTCTTGCCAATTCTGTGGAATAGACACAGAGGAAATAGACAAGGCAAAAGCTCTATACGATGGGGAAAGGGAGTCATAAGAAACAAAGTTAGACATTGGATACAAAGGACGTTTGGTACAAGACCTAACTTTTTTTCTGTGAGCAATAGGCAAATGAGAATTATCAAGGGAAGAGGATACCTCACCAGTGGAAGAAGATTCAGCAGGTTCAATAGATTGCATGATGACTTCTTCAGGTTTGTCATCACTCTTTCTCCTAGAGTAAGTATTTAGATCTGGTCTGTTCAACCTTTCCAGCCTTTGAACATCAATCTTCCTTTGAATTACAGTCTCATCAATCTCCCCGTGGACAACAGTCTCATCAATCTCCCCCTGGACAACAGTTTCATCAATCTCCCCTGGACAACAATTTCATCAATCTCCCCCTGGATAACAGTCTCATCAATCTCCCCCTGAACAACAGTTTCCCCTGAAGAGGTGATGAGGCTGAGTCAAAGTAGGGTTCAGTTTCACGAAAAGTGACATCCATACTAACAAAGGTTTTTCTAGAGGGAGGATGATAACATTTGTACCCTTTCTGAGTAGGAGAATACCCTATAAAGACACATTTAAGGGCTCTAGGGTCGAGTTTACCAACATTCTTACACAACCAAATACTTTAGGAGGAACAATAAAGTTACGGTTACCAATTAAAATTTCAAGAGGACATTTAAAGTCGAGTGGTTTTAAAGGCATCCGGTTAATAAGATAAGCTGCAGCTAACATGGCATCCCCCCAATACTGTTTAGGTAAGTTCATGGTAAACATAAGAGACCCGGCTACCTCAAGAAGGTGTCGGTTTCTTCTTTCAGCCACTCCATTTTGAGCACTAGTGTATGGACAACTAGTTTGATGAATAATCCCACGACTTTCCAAATAAGGATCTAGGTCAGAATTCACATACTCAGTCCCATTATCGGTTCGCAGAATTTTTATCTGAGCATTAAATTGAGTGCAAACCATTTTATGAAAAGATTTAAAGGAAGAAGCAACCTCAGATTTACTTTTTAACAAATAAACCCAAGTAGTTCGAGTACAACAATCAATGAATGTGAGAAACCACCGACAACCAGACAAGAAAACTGTTTTTGTAGGACCCCATACATCAGAATGAATAGTCATAAAAGGAATTGAACTCTTACTGTTACTCAAATGATAAGAAACTCTGGTATGCTTGGCAAACTCACAAGCATCACAAAATAGGGTTTCAATAGAGAGATTTGTGAACATTTTAGGAAAGAGTTTCTTTAACACAAAAAAGGAGGGATGCCCTAACCGTCTATGCCACTGGATAATCTCTTGACGAACATCCTTATTAACTCCAAGAAGGGCTTGACCTGAGTTACAAACAGTGTCAATCACGTACAAGCCATTATGCAATCTACCACTGCCAATCTTCCACCCTGTATAAAGATCCTGGAAGACACAATGATCGGGATAAAAAACAACTTTACAATTTAGGTCTTTTGTAATGAAACTAACAGACAAAAGACTAACAGGAAATTCAGGTGTATGAAGGACAAAAGAAAGATTAATGCCAGGAGTGCAATGAACTGAACCAGTCCCACAAACAGGAGATTAAGACCCATTGGCAATTCGAACAAACTCCCCTTTGGGGCATGGAGAATAATTAAATAGATCTTTAGAAGACCCAGTCATGTGTCTATTCGCACCGGAATCAACAATCCAAGTGGGGACATGGGCATTAAAAGCCATACCTGAGTGCATATAGTTAGAAGAGCTAACCAGATGAGAGTCAAGTTTGGTTAATAGCCGCCGAAAAAGTCGAATTTCATCCGAAGAGAGAGGGGCTCCAAGTGCAACATCCCGAGAAGTATTTCTCAACACTTTAGAGTCACTCATAGTGAAAAAGTGAGGAAAAAAGAGAAGACAGCCCAAAAAACTCCAGAAAAAGGCAAAAAAACCGCTGAAAAACAAACTCCAAAAAACGGTGACCGGCGCGTGGCGGCACGTGCGGCGTCAGACGGCGGCCGGATTTTGGGTTCTGGCCGGCGAGATGGTCTTCTGTCCAATGATGGTGGCGGTGACGCAAACAGAGCTCCAGAAGTTCACAAATCGTGAAAAATACGCAAACTGCCCAGAAATGATCGAGCGGCGCGTGCAGCGGAGGACGGCGGCCGGACTTTGGGGTTATGTCGGCGATACGGTGGGGAGTCTGATTCTGGTGGCGGTGAGAGCAATGGAGGGAGAAAACTCGACCTCAAGGTAACCTAGGGTTTATCAATCTAGGGTGGTGACGGCTATGAAGGAGAAAACTCAACCTCAAGGTCTGGTCAGGAACTTTAGGGTTGCAGAAGGAGAAAAAAACTCACTTCAAGGCAACCTCGCTCTGATACCATGTAGAATTTTGGAATACTCTGTTAACTTCTCATTAGGCTAATCAGAATAATATATACAAGGCTCCTATTCTAATTCAGGAAATAAAATAAATACATAATAAATATGATAAAACATATTTACAATTACTACAATAAATAATAAAAGGTAAAACACACAATAGGGTCACCAACAGTTCAATATTATTCTATATATCTTATGATTTTTTCTAAAACACTTCAAAATTCGATATTCAAAACTTTTGGGTCTCAAAATATTTTGTTTAATATTTTTTGTACAAAAACTAAATCATAAAATGACATCATTTTAGCCTGAAACTTATAAAAAAACTAATAATAAATTTCATCAACCGATTCAACCACCAAACAAGCCAGTTTTTAATGGTTTTATCAGTTTTTGACCGGTTCTTGGTTTGGTCCGGTTTTCGAAACTATACCTTGCATTCTCCAGCTTCTCATTGCTGAAGCTGTTGCCTACTTTTGGATCTGTAGGCATGGCAAAAAGAAAGGGAAAAAAAGCTTGTAACAACTCTGAAAGTTTTCCTACAACCATATGTGGATGGTCGTTCAGAAGAATTTACAAAATGGGCTTTTTCAGAAGCCAGCCATCTTTCACAAGCTGGTAAGTTCATTACTTTACACTGTAAATGTAAATTTCTATTAGCGAGCTATTTTTTTTAAAGATCCATAGAACCAAACAAATCATTACACAATTTTTTTAATTGTCTGTGGCTCTGTGCCAATATGTCCGTTCCAGTTACCAATTTTAAAAGGGCTTGAACAGAATATTTCTGGTTTGATTGTTGCTATAGATAGTTTTTTATTTGGTTAATCAAAGTTATGCCTTTTATTTTGATAGAGAAATTTAAACCAAATTGTTATATTTAGATATGTCATTTGCTTTAGAGTATAATACTATTATCTCCTGAAGGCAGATGTCCAAATATTTAACTTGCACTCTGGAGCCATTGCTATGATCTATTATTATCCTTTATAAAAATCATGAATCATAAGATAGAATTCTACAATTTTCATTGGCTGCTCTTTCCCAGAGAGGTTATCTGCAATTTGATAAATATTAATCACCTCTCTAAAGTCTTTAATACAAATTCATTGATTCCATGTTCATATATAGGTCCTCATTTTATTATTAACTTTTTAGTTTCAAGTGCGTGTTCTCGTGGTATGTGAAAACTTTGGCTGTTCTATGATATCGTAGCATGATAGGAACTACAGAGTAATTCCATGTCTATGAAAGAAGTCATAGAGTTTTGTAGGGTTATTGTAATTTTTGTTTTGTTTCTCTTTCGCTCTTCATTCTTATACCTAACACCTTTTGTTGTTACTTTGCGGAAGACTAGTTAAATAGCTGTCCCTGTCACTTTTTTCCTTTAAAGTAAGGAAAGAATGTGACTTTTTTTGTCTAAAGGATGTTTGTAGAATTTTTTTTTTTCTCTCTCAAAAAACACTTACCCTATCATATTTCCTTTAATCTTTTTTTTTTGGTTATATTTACGGGAAAGTGTGTCCGGCTTCCATGTCCTTTAGTCAAAATTCAAAAAAAATTTTGTCAAAGAATGTTGATTGTCATAATAGGATTTTTGTACTTCTTAATCTATTGAAAGTTTAAATATGGAAACGGAAGTACCCTATAAAAGCTTTGTACTTGGAATTCTCACTCATACCTGATACTTTCTTCAGCTTTTGGAGAGGCTATGCTTCATACAATTGGTTATATTTACACACGTAAAGCTGCAAGAGAACTTGGAAGGGGTAAGCGGTATATGAAGGTTCCCTTTTTAGCTGAGTGGGTGCGAGACAAAGGACACCAGATAAAGTCCCAGGTGATGGCTGCTTCAGGTAGTAGACTATTTATTAGAGTAAACATACACTTGGTCCCTGAAAGATATACGAGTTGCAAACTCAATTCTCCAAAGTCTAGAATACACATTTCAATCCTTGAAAGTTGTGGAGACAATACAGTTTAATCTTTTAAACCTATACTATAGAGATTAACTTGTTCAAAAAAAAAAAGAGATTAACTTGTAGGGAAAAATGACTAAAATATATTGGTTCTATGTCTTTTAGGGATTAAAGAGTGTAAGCTAGACTTTCAGGAACTAAGTTGCTAGCTAGTGTATCTTTCAGGAATCAATTTATATGTTTATTCCTATTCAATATTTGGATGTTATCTCTTGGAAAAGGATGCTGGGCTTCCACAATTTTCAAAGGTTCTCAAAAAACGGTACATTTTGTAGGGGCTGTGAACTTAATTCAAATACAAGAAGAGTTGAAGAAGCTAAATCAAACAGAGAATGAAGAAAGCTTGGTAAAAGCTATTGAATCTAGGAAGGATGCCATGATTAGTTCTCTCTGGCATATCAACGTGGTCGATATAGAATCAACTCTCTCACATGTCTGCCAAGCGGTAAGTTTAGTATTTGCTTTCTGTAACTTGAGAAGATTGGCTTTGTTTCTTGAGGTTTGACTGAAGTCATTCTTGAGCTCCAAGGGAGGTTTAGGGTTTATAGAAGGCCAATCTGAGATCTTTAAGAAGCTTTTAGACTTCATTGTCATGGGTGGTTAGCACCCAAACAATAAGTGCATCAGTTAATTCTTCCCTGACTTCTTTTGTGAACTCCTTTATGAGATGCATGTTGAGAAAAATAAAGATAAATATAGTAGTTTTTTCCCACCTATCATAAAAAAAGTTGGTTGAAACACGTCTTAAGTGATTTGATCATATAAAAAGAAGACTTTTGAGCTCTGGTATGTAAAATAAGACCAGATGGATGAGAGCTCAATAATTCGAGGAAGGGGTAGATCAAAGAAAACTATCAATGAAGCTATTTGGAAAAATTTATTCATTAGTAACCTAACTGTGAAAATGTGCAAAGGCAAAATATGTTGGCGTCGATTGATCCATATAGTCGAAATCATTTAGTGGGAAAAAAGTTTTGATTGTTGTTGTAAAGTTGTCTTTCCCCTTTGAGAATAAAATAGGGAACTTTGGTAAAACAAAAACACAATTGCCACACAAGAAATAACGTGGAAACTCTTATGGTCTGTCTGGGATTGCTGAACTTGTTCCATAATTGATTTTGAGAACTTTAGTTGCTTTTGAAAATGGGTAATGGATTATAAATATAAGTGATTTAATAGCATATGTGTTTGGGTAATAAGTGGGTGAATGGAGAATTTTATATGTGAATTTATTTAAATAGGTATGTAATGATTGTCGTAGGTAAAGAGAATTATATGGATATTTTCAAATTGTATTGGGGTAGAAATAGAAGAAAGAAAATGTTTTTTTTCGTTGACTTTTGTGGAAAATCATAATGTGTTTGGGATTGCTTTTTGGAGAAATTGATTGTTGCGTATAGTGATTTGTTAAAAATTGTGATTGGTATTGGTGAAAACTGTATTGAATTTAGTGATCTGGCTATTTTTATAAAGAGCAAACCCCCTTTTTGGTCCCTCAATTGTTACTGAGTCGAGGAATCGGTCCCTTAATTGTGGGAAACTACAACTCAGTCCCTCAATTGTACAATCCCGTTTACGTTTTGGTCCCTCACGTCTGGTCCGTTAGTGATAGAGGTGTTAAGTGATGACGTGTCACCGTTATCTGCTTAGGTGGCCGTTAAATGCTTAGTTGAGGGACCAAATCCTCGACTCAGTAACAATTGAGGGACCAAAAAGGGGGTTT
>QANZ01043648.1:27816-74128 GCA_003254925.1 Chamaecrista fasciculata
GAGCAAACCCCCTTTTTGGTCCCTCAATTGTTACTGAGTCGAGGATTTGGTCCCTCAACTAAGCATTTAACGGCCACCTAAGCAGATAACGGTGACACGTCATCACTTAACACCTCTATCACTAACGGACCAGACGTGAGGGACCAAAACGTAAACGGGATTGTACAATTGAGGGACTGAGTTGTAGTTTCCCACAATTGAGGGACCGATTCCTCGACTCAGTAACAATTGAGGGACCAAAAAGGGGGTTTGCTCTTTTATAAAAGCTATATTTGCTGGATATCATGGAGTTGGCCCAAAAGATTCTAATTTGCTTATCAATAGGTTCCTTATCTCTTGAATCCAAGCCTTCATCTGGTTAACATGCTCCATACTGGTGTGAAAGCTAGCAATTTCCCTCTCCAAATTCTCCAACCTTCCATTTTGCTCAAAAGCCTCTAAACCGGCCACTTTGATACTTAGAACCTAGTGACAAAATATACTGGCCTCTAAAAGTGAGGTTCTTCATCGATTCGCTCCCGACTTGATTCCACTTCAATCTCGGTCTTCTTCCACTTTAATCCTTGGGTCTTTGGCTCCTCAAAACCTACAATTGAACCAAGATAAACATATAAAATCTCAAGATATAATTAAACACTTAAAACACGAGAAAATTACACTAAAAACCGATAAAAGGACCAAAATGCAATTGTGAACTAAATGTTATAATTATTATATCTAGAGGTCTAAAACACCTAAAATAGGCTATAAAAAATTATAAAACATATCCAAAGACCTCTAGATAATATGATATAATCCAGTTCGATCAGTAGCCCTTATAATAAAATCAGTAAACCAAACAACTCAAAAATGGCTAGCAGAGCAAGATAAAACAGAAGAACATTAAGAATAATGAAAAATAACATTGGTGGCTTTTGAGAGGCCAGTGCTCTCCCAATCCCTAATTCCTTGATATTTTCCTTGCCTAAACCCCTAGCAAACCACACTATTATAACAGTCCCCCAAACTCATGCCTCATTGTCAGAGGTTTTTTTTTTTTTTTTCGTAAAAGGCCAGGCATGCCTCCAGGCTCTATGAACGTTTAAAGAGGTACTTACAGATCGCCTACCAACAAGACTCTCACATCGGCAACGGGAATTGAACTCACGACCTTATGGGTTATGAGTCGACTCCTTACCAACTGAGCCAATCTTTGTTGGCTCATTGTCAGAGGTTGTTATGTAGTAGCCAGTAGGGTTCCTTATTTTTGTCCTTTGTCCAGATCATTCTTCTTCTCTCTTCCATAAGAGTATTGAGCTCAAATCCATTCTCAACCATGGACTGCACTCCTTTTTTGAACTCATTTTCACCTTCATATACAGCATATACAACAGATCCATCAATTACTTTACTTGCAAGGCATTTAGGAGGTGATATTGTGCTTGTTTTCGGCTCAGGTTCTTAAAGATTCTAGTGCCACAAAAGATGTTTTGAGGCGACGAGCTAAAGGCTTGAAAAAGTTAGGAACCATCTTCCAAGTAAGTATATTGGTGTTAAATTTGCAATATTTAGCAAAGCATGCAAGCATTTCGATTGATAATCAAATGTACTTTTTTTTTCTTTTTGGAAGATTAATCATTTGGTCACTATATTTAACTCAAGTTTTTAAGTTAGTCCTCAATTTTATTTTTATAAAAATAAGTCCCTATACTTTGTAAATCTTGTTTTTTTAATCCTTAATATTTAATTGTGTGATAATATTATTTTTTGAAAATATCTGTTAGAGAATAAATATAAGATTAATTCATTATACACTAATATCAATATTAACAAAGTCAATGTCAAAGCTTAAATATTATAACAAATGTGGATTTAACAAATTTGTGTGTTAATTAAGGGCTAAAACATAAATATTTACAAAGTATAAGGACTTATTTTAAAATAAAACTGTAAGAACTAAACAAACTATAGGGACCAAATGATTAATTTCTCCTTTTTTTTCTTTTTCTGTTTAATTCATATCTAATTATCAAGAATTAGTTATTCAATTTGATTCTCAGGGTGCTAAGGCTGCTTACAAAAGAGTAGGCAGTCTACGCAGTGAAAGTGATGAACCAAAGAAAAAAAGTGACAAAAAAAGAGTTGCTGCTTCACCATCATAGTTATCTATCTAACTTCCTACTTGGTGGATTCTTGTTAAGCCTGCTAGATTTATATGATGTGAATTGTGATAGCCTTCTAACTCTATTGGATTTTAAAAGGATGAGAAGTTAAGTAATTTCTTAATAACAACAGAAATGATTTATTACTAAAGAAATTCAATTTCTTTGTAGCAAAGTTCATAAAGAGTTTATCTTACATAAATTTAAGATGCCAGGATAAAATGTGGTTTTTCTAATTAGAGATCAAAGCTACCTAAATTTGTTTCATCAACATCCAAAAAAAAAATTCATAATCATTTAATCGTTGAATTTAGTAAAATGATTCCCCTTTGAGATGATAGAGTCACAATTCATGCTTTCATTATTTTTATTTATTAGTGGTTTAGAAACAATCTCAAAGAAGCAGACAAGTTGACTAAAAATATTGGTTGATAAGATGAGAAGATGAGAAGAAGGTCCATTCGTTTGGAAGAACTACACATCTCTCAAAGTGACGATAAAAGATACACACAACAAGTCCCAATTATAAAAGAGTGAAGATTCCAAGTGCATTTTGCCAAAGACCCCTCTTAGCAATTATTATATAATATATATATATATATNGAAAAAAAAATGGTAAATTACACAAAAGGGCCCTATGGTTTGACCCATTTTCAGATAGGGTCCTGTAGTTTAAAAAGTGTCAGATAGGGTCCCAGTGGTTTGTTCCGTTAACAAAAAGGGTCCTGAGGTATATTTCCATCCAAAATTTGACGAAAATTTTGATTAAAATACTATTTTAAGACCCTCACTATTAATTTTTATGCATTTGACTCTAATATAACGGAAATTGACTTTTGGGGGCTATTTTGTAATTTTAATCTAGCAAAAGTTTTATTTTTCTAATATGATTAAATTTACAAAATAGCCCCCAAAAGTCAATTTCCGTTATATTAGGGAGTCAAACGAATAAAAATTAATAGTTAGGGTCTTAAAATAGTATTTTAGCCAAAATTTTCATCAAATTTTGGATGAAAATATACCTCAGGACCCTTTTTGTTAACAGAGCAAACCACAGGGACCCTATCTGACACTTTTTAAATCACAGGACCCTATCTGAAAATGGGTCAAACCACAGGGCCCTTTTGTGCAATTTACCCCCAAAAAAACACCTAAGGTCTAAGGACACTTAATAAAATTCTTTTTTTTTGAACTATGTGCATTCTTTCCTTATTTGTATAATAGCTTTGGTGAAGACTAATTTCATTTGGGTCTAGGGTGAATAGGCAAAGTCTTCTCTATAATGTTGATTAATCAAGTAATCAGACATTAGTCACTATACCAAATTGTTTTTGGTTAAAATTTATTTTTTTTACTAGTGTGTCACAATGATAAAAGAATCCCAGAACCACCAAATGGTGCATCTCAATTAGAAAATGCGAGTAAAAATAAATGAATAAATAAACAAATTGTTCATTTTTACTTTATAAATATTTTTTTTATCAAATATCAAGCACTACAATACTACATTGACTTTTTACTCTAAATATTTGATTTAAGAGTGTATATCTTACATTCACATAAATTTAGTTCAACTTCAACCAATTTTATTAGACGGCTTTGTCCAAACTTAATTAATCAAAATGGTGTACGATCAATTATTGAGTCCTAATTAATATATGTATTGGTGGATAAGATAAATATAGCTTAACCCAAGTGCCAAGGGAGCTGAACATCCTCGTTAATTAATTAATTAAACCACTTTTACGAAATAAAGGTAAAATGATAATTAATTAAGAACATATTTTAAAGCAAATCTCACGCAGTGCTTTTCCCTTTATTCTCCACCAACGTTCTTTCCTGGGTATTAATATTTTTGGTGCGTTTGCCCATGTCTTTAAGACTAATTTTTAGCAATCATAGTCATAGTCTAATCCAATCCAACCTAATTAATTAATTTGAGCTAGTTTTGACAGATTGACTTAACTCACTTTGATTTATATTTTACAGAAATTATATTAATATTATATAAATATGATCTATGCATCAAAATTTATGGATTAATATTGATGAATTAAGTCAATTTTTAATAATTACGTAATTATGTTTTTAAGAAGTGTTTTTATGGCTCACAGAAATTATACCTAGCATTTACAAATTTATTTATGATTTATGGGTCAATAAAGAAAATTAATTTGATTTAATTTATAAAAAGTAAAAAGAACTAATTAATTATAACTTATAAGTAACAAACATGGTAAAATTAAAACTCGCAATGCAAAAAGCTAAATTATTGTAATGAACATGGTTATATTTATGAGTACCAGTGAAAAAGAATTTGTTCTACAAATATATACTTGTTTTCACTTGTAAGTCATAAGAGATGAGAGCTAGCTAGAGAGTCTCAAAGGGTATTTCAAAGTTGAAACAGCAAAACTAAATCAATACACACACACACACACACAAAAGACTATAACCAAAACAATTAAGATTAATTTGTTGCAAAGCTTGTATATAGGGGTACCCCAATAATTTTGCACTAATTAATTAGTGGGGGTCAGATTTCAACCATGCATGATCCTAATTAATTATAGATTTACAGTACATGCATATGCATGCGCTATGTTCCACTATAACTTGATAGACTTAAATATTAGTGCCCTAGCCTCAACAAAAGGAAAGTGGTCTCCTTTTACTTTTTAGGTTTGAATTAATTATAACTAAAGAAGAGCACGGAGTTTGCTTTGTTTCTTTTTTTAAAAAAAAAAAAAAAATCATATAAGAGCAAAGCATGAATTACACTAATGAATAGAGCTAGTTTGGGTCTAATAAAAGAGTCTAAATTTTCATACAGTGGGATAAACTTATTTCATATCCCTCACAGGAGGTATATACTCATATTTGTTGTCTAACAATACTTCAAATATGATCGTATTTAGTATTGGATACTTGTAAAAAAAAAATTAAAAAGAAGCATATATAAAAGGCTAATTAAAGTACACTTTACTCTCATGTTCAGTTCTCAATTTGATTCTGCATATTTTTGGTCAGGTACAAAATTAGTTTCATATCTTTTTTGTTACAGATTTGGTCCAATGCCTTTGAAAAAGTTCTACCGTTAGGATATGAGATCAATTCTGTAACCTGACCAAAAGAAATAGAACCAAATCTACAACATGATCAAAAGGTATATATATGGGATCAAAAGTGAAACAAAAAAAGGTACGAGGCCAAATTGAAAATTAAGCAAAAGATATGAGACCAAAAATATACTTTGACCTATATAAAATGTAGACAGTCATGTTTCAAATTATTTTAAACGTATATATAAGAGTAAACTAGCAATTTAGTCCCTAAAAGATCATTGAGTTGACAACTTGGTCCCTGAAAGTGAAATATACAGTTTTGTCCCTGAAAGATCAAAACTAATATACTAATTAGTCATTTTCATGGACTAAATAGTACAACGTTTTAGGCGCTAAAAAATATACCGTTTTGATTTTTCAGAGACTAAACTGTACATTTTAATCTTTTAGGGATCGAGTTGTCAGTTTGGTGATCTTTCAGGGACCAAATTGTGAATTTACTCTATATATTATCTACAAATTATTTTTTATATATGCAATATATATAGCATTAATTGTATGGCATCACATATATAGATATACTTAGATATAAATATAGGTGGTTGTGATTGATGTTGAGAGATAATTAATATGGGCAGTCTCACTCTCATCCTTCTCATAAAGAGGTTCAGCATCTTCTTCCTTCTCATTTCTTCATCACTTTTATCATCTCCTTCTTTTGCAGGTAAATATAATTACTTTATATTTATATATGTGTGTGTGCATGTGGGTACGTCTTTTTAGGTTAATTACACACATTGGCACAATATATATATATATAAATCAAATTCATTTAATTGAATTAAGTCTTTATTATATAAAGGATATATAATTTGGGGTTGATTAATTTCTTCCTCTTCTTCGTGTCCATATTTCTGCAAGTGTAAGGCATGTGTCTGTATGTGTATACACATATATATACTATATATATACATATATATATATATATTACTATATTTTGGAGTACGTGTGAACGATCAGCTTTTGCTTAATGGAGTTGTATTTGCAGGTCGAAGAACAAAGTTTGTGGCTGCAGATGATGTGAGTGCCATCCAAGAGGTATGCTTATGTGATTTTCGTTTTTATATATATAAATAGAAATTATACTATATATAAATAATATATATATATATATTCATGAATGAATATATAAGCCCTATAAATTCTCCCCTTTATATATATTGGAAAGTGGAACAAGTAATTTGAAATCTTGGATGAGTTTTTCTTGGTTAACATAGTTAGTGAGCTCTTAGCCTCTTACTGTGTATAAATCGTATGCATAAATATTATTTTGTGTGAATTTAGTGCAATTATATTTATTACTTTTCAATTTTTTAAAACCATATTCAATTTAATTTAATATAAAAATATTTGATAGTAATAAAATTAAATTTTCATAAAATATGAGTTCTTTCTATAATGGTAAAATGAATTAACGACTTTTATTTTTTATTAATAATTTATATTAGAGTCTTATATTAATTCAATAATTTTTATTGTTATAATAAAAGTAAAAATCATTTTTATTCCATAAAAAAATATTTTTAATAATAAAAATAAATTGAAAACAAAATTTATGAATTTTAATTTTTAAAACATATAAGAGAGATATTAAATATAACTTTAGTTAGAATTAATCAGAGATTAATGTAATTCATTTTTATTTGTATTTTCACTACAACCAAGATCAGTGGCAATTATTTTAACTGCCACTAAAAGCGGTGGTGTTTATATGATTATATATGAAGCCTATGATAGATTAGAATCATCGTTGTGAAAAATACTTTCTATGACAATTACAAAAGCCCTCGCTGAAGCTTTGTCTTTTTTTTTTTGGTCAAAATGTACTTTTGGTCTCATGTTTTGCTTATGTCTCAATTTGGTCCCATATATTTCTTTTGTTGCACTTTTGGTCTCATATCTGTTGGTTAAGTTGCAAAATTAATCTTATATCTTTGCAAAAGATTCCACATTATATTGTGGGATTAACGATAAAACTTTTTTGTAAAGATATATAACCAAATCTGCAACAACAAAAAAATATGTGACACCAATTCTGCATCTGACCAAAAGATATGGGATTAGAAGTGTTATTTGGCATTTTTTTTTATCAAATGGCACTTTTAGTCCCATAACTTTTTCTTAGGTCTCAATTTGGTCCCATAACTTTTTTCGTTGCACTTTTAGTCTCGTATCTTTTTTGGTTTCCCAAGGTATCCCCCAGCCCTACAGGCCAAGGACTAATCCTCCGCGGATCGGTGCTCCATTTAAGGGTCTGTCGCTAGCCAATTGGTTGCTGCATACACATGGCGGGATTCGAACCCCCGACCTTGCTTAAACGACCTAGTGAGCTCGACCACTAGGCCAACCAAGCTTGGTTAAGATCCCAATATATTTTAGTCTCATATCTTTTGATCAAGTTGCAGAATTAGTTTCATATCTTTGCAAAAAGTTTGACCATATCAGTCCCACCTGATCCAAAGATATGAAACTAATTCTGCACTTGACCAAAAGATATGAGACCAATTCTGCAACCTAACTAAAGATATAGGGATCAAAAGTGTAATACAAGACCAAATCTGCAATTTTAGCAAAAGATATAAAACCAAAAGTGCAACAAAGAAAGTTAAGAGACCAAATTGAGACTTGGGCAAAAATTATAGGATCAAAAGTATACTTTAGCCTTTTTTTTTTTTACCAAGAGCTTAAGCTTTGTCACTACTATAATATATAGTTTCATCTCTCCCACACACTTTTTAGGTCTTATACCTAACATTACACGGTGCATAACTCATGAATTGCCGCCTCAAGTGAACCATCAACCATGTATTTATTTTATATCACTTCACGGAATGGAAGGAAATTAAATAATAAAAATTCATTAATAATGTACTATTTTTTATCATAATTGGAGTATATATATCCATCGTCCAACGCATTTTTAGTGGCTTGCAAGTTGCAAGATCTCTAAAAGGTAACAATTAGTCTAGAGTTTTTGAACTTCTATGTACCCAAGATCAAGAATCAAACTCTTGATATATAATTGAGGGATAATGGGCCTTTATCACTCATCCTCACTCCTCGTATTAATAATTCTAATATAATTGGTAGATATTAGTTTTTTTTAGCATAATGTCGCAGGTTAAAATAAGTTCATGTGAACCGTATGAGTGTGGTCTAGTGGAGTTCAAATTCTACCTTTAGATATAGAAAGTATTTTGTAGCCAGTTATTTATCTTTAAGTGAAGGACTCACGGTAAAGAGTTAGTCACCGATCCCGACTGTGAATACCTTTGGTTTATGAAAAAAAAGTTCATGTGTTTAAAAAATACTTTGTTGATATAAACAAAATTTACTTTGATAATCTTTGTTAGTTAGAGACCGCTTAGTTTTATTTAAACATAATTAACAACATGTATCTTTAAAAATTTAACTTATGGTTGAATAAGCATTGCTAGATTCATCAATTAATTACTATTATATATGGTTTAATTGATACGTAGGGAATTACATCAAGTAATGATGATGTGGACGAGGAAGAAAGCAGAATCCATGAGAGACTTCTTAGGGCTAATTCAAGAGACTATGGAAGATATGATCCTTCACCAACTCTTTCAAAGCCTCCTTTCAAGCTCATACCAAATTAAACTATATATATATAAAAAAAAAAGCTTTAATTTTGGGTAGCTTTTAATATATATATATATATATATATAATATGGGGATCATATATATCATAAATAATTAATCCCTATACTCGATCTTGTAGAGTATAATATTATAATATACGCTACTTGATACTTTTTGTAACAATATATATTATGTTGTATAATTATAACCATTTTTAGGCTCAGTCGTGAAATTTGAAATTATGAAAGTAGATTTTATATTTTTTATCATATATGTGACATGCACATGCTTTTTTTACATTAAAAGATAACGGAAAAAGAGTTTTGAGTATCAAAGTGCTAACAATGAGTAGAACAAGATACTAAAATATCACTTTTAAAGTATTAAAGTGAAAATGGTGCATACCTCAAAGTATTAAAGTGTAATTTACCCTATTATTAAATAAACAAATAATTTATTATAAAATAAAATAATTTTGACAAAAGCACCTTTATGATCCCCAAACTTTACATCAACAATCAATTTTGTCCCCAATTTTTTGTTGCGGTCAATTTTGTCCTTAATGTTTCACATTTTGGTTAATTTTATTCGTTAACTAACTTCTATCAATAAACTAATGACAAACTTCATCTTTTTTTAATCTGAATTAAGATTTGAGTTTTTTTTCTAATTATTTTACATTACATGTCATACGCTAGTCAATTCAATTGTTAATATTTGATTAAAGTAAAAACAAAAGATAAAATTGACCAAAATATAAAATATTGAAGATGAAATTGATAAAAAAAAATAAAAAAATTAGAGGCAAAATTCACAATTGATATAAAATTTAAAAGCCAAAATAAGAGTTTTGCCTACAATTTCATTTTTTTTTTCATCCGGTCCTTTACTTATAGACCATGAAATTAAAGAAACAAAAGGCCCACAATAATCTATTCAAATCCGCATGCCCAGTTCAAACGTATTTATCTTGGAGATGCTCAAGTTCGGAATTGATTGTTCAATCTATCACTGGCCTGCATAATTAGATGCAAAAAATCTCTACTAAGAATTAAAGAAAGTAAATTAAGAATTTGATCTCTAAAAGATTACGAACTAACAACTCGATCCCTTAAATATTAAATATATATTTAGTCCCTGAAAAATTAAAACGATACACTTTTTAGTTCTTGAAAAATTAAAACGGTATACTATTTAATCCATAAAAAGGCTAATTGGTACAACATTATGATCTTTTAAAAATTAAATTGTATATTTCAATATTTTAAAACCAACTCATGAAAAAATAAAAGTACAAATATTCGTGTAATTGATAGAGATTACAGGGGGAGAAAGAATGCAAATTATTTGTTTCACAGCAACACTAAATGATAAATCTGGTTTTAGCCGGGGAGGCTCCTATGATTCACCTTCGAAGCTTAAGTTAGTGAGACTGAGATAGTGTTGTTACGTACCTAATGACCTTTTCTCTATGCTTTATATAAAAGAGAAGGTTCCTTGATTGTATGAGATATATTTCCTTGATTATAAGAAAGATGTTTTCTTGATTTTAAGAGAGATATTTCCTTGAATATAAGAGAGATATCTCCTCTTTTCCATGTTTATATTATCACTAAAATTAAGGGAAACACCAAGACGTAGATGTCGAAGATCAACAAAGAAATGGTGATAGAGACTGGCGGACCTGAAATTGATAATAAATAATATATATTACTTATTTATTTTTGTCCTCGACATAAATTTCAGGTCCGCAATCTCTATCTCTTTTCTTTGAATCGTAGGAACATATTGTAGCGATAAGAGGCCTTGATGATGGAGGTGGGGTTTCACATAGAAAGAGAGATTGAGATGGAGTTTTAAGTTTTGAGGAAGAAGATGATGAGGGAAGACGGGAAGTCACTACTATTTATAAAGCATGCACGAGTCTTATTTTTATTGCATTAAATTTATAGGCCTAATTCATTGATTTTTAGTTATTGAAAGGTCAAAGGGTGTCCTAAATGTATCTTCTAATGTTCATTTTGGTCATTTATGTTGACAAAATATTTCATTTTAGTCCTAAACTATTGAATTTAGTCATATTGCAAGTTCGAATATGACGAGTTCAGTGTTATCTATGTATTGTTCTCAAAGAGTACTTTCTCTATCCAGTTGAGGCCCTCAGAAACAATATCAAATCGGTCCAAAAGTAGATCATATCTCTCTCACTTTAAATTCAAATGTGACGAATTCAAAACTATGAGTTACTACAAGTCCTTTGAACTTAAAATGAGCGAGAGTAATATAACCAAATTCAATAATTTGGGACCATAATAAAATATTTTATCAACATTTAAGATCAATTTAAATATTGTGAAACATAAAAGACCAAAAAGAACATTAAAGCATATATTTAGGACCGAAATGACCCTTTGATCTTATAGAAATATATAATTTGATTCTTAAAATATTAAAATTTTATATAATTTATTCTCTATAATAATGTAATTTTTAATTTTAGATTAATTTTATATTTTTTTAATTTTTTAATTTATGTTTTTAATCATTAAATTTATATTGGATTTATAATTTTTATATTTAATTTAAAAATTAAATAATTGAAATTATAATATTTCAAAAATTAAATTATATATTTTAAATAGTCAAAATTTAATTAATTTGTTGACGGTAAATAGTAAGTTTTCTCATAAAATTACCTGAGCTAGCGAGCTTATATAGTTATATTAAAGAAAAAATTTAGGTAAAATTTTTTTATATCTTTATTATAAGATTTCTAGAATCATAAACTTAAATTCGATGATGATGATGATGATGATGATGATGATGATGATGATGATGATGATGATGATGATGATGATGATGATGATGATGATGATGATGGAATGGAGGGTTTATGGTTTTTAATATATTTTTTATTTCAATTTACTCCCTGCATATCAATTTAGTCTCTGGAAGATTCTTGGAATAAGGACTAAATTGTAATATTTGGAAGAGTTTTAGGACACTTTACAATTTTATTTTGATAATTTGGGACTAAAATGATTGAAAATGATGAAAAAGAGGAGGAAATTGAGAATAATGGAACAAGAATAGGTCAGAGATAATATTACATTTTGGAGATCAATTATAAATTGGATATAAATATAATACCCCAATAAATTAAGTATTAAACTTAGTAGCTTGTCTAAAATGAGATTATATAATGAATTTAGAAGTCACTATGAACTTGTGGTTAAATTTTGGGAGCAAACAGAATTTAAAATTTTCTCTGAATTCTTATTTAGATATTGTAATAAAACACTTTCGAGTAAGAAACGAGAATGAATGGAGATAGAGTTTTCAAAAATAGATTTCATATTTGAGATCTACTATTCGCAATGAATCCAATAATATAAATTTGAGCAAAAATCTATATTTCTAGAAGTATTCGTTTTAGGGACTGATTTGAAAGAATTCAAAACTTTCTAAGGAAATACATTGATTTTAACCTTGGAATCATGTGTTAGAGTTTTCTAAAATTTCCTAGAATCACAAATAAGCCCTTTTTTTTTCCTCTCACACGATGTCTCACTTGCTTTTGGGTCCAAAATAGCAAACCCTCGTTCCTCTCCATCCTTTAACCCGCAGCTGTCACCATATTGAGTTATTGACGACCTTCGACGCCGGTGATCGGCGTCTTGCAGCACGCCGCCGGCGATAGTGGCCACCCTCGCCGCCCTTCTTCCTCTTCCCTTATGGTTTGTGCTCTCCCTCTCTTCCATTTCTTCATTTTTCCTTGATGCTTGATACTTCAAAACGAAAACTGATGTGGTCTTGCTGTTCTTTCTTTTGTAAATAGAGGTTATTTGTGAGCCACATTTCATCCTTAATTCCATAGCTAGTTGATTAAAGCTCTCCCCTTCCTCATTCATGAACTCAAAATCTAGGGCACACTTTAAATTGGGTTTTTGCCAAATTCTTCTTGTTTCTTGAAATTAATGGTCTCAAATAAATTGTTTTGGTGATATTGATGAGTTTTTTATCATTGGATTGAAGCTTTGTTCCACTTTCATGAATTTAGGGACCCGATAAGATTTTTGACCAAAACTTTAATGGGGTTTTAAACCAATTTTCCTTCTTTTCTTGAAATTGATGGTTCAAATGAGTTTGTTTGATGTCAATAATGAATTCTATTTCATTTATTTGAATTTAGAGAGCACATTTTGAGTATTGATGTTTTGGAATAAAACTTTAAAGTTGCAAATTGGTCCCTATAAATGATTTTGGTGGTTTTATTGAACTAAGTGGGTTTCTATGGAATTATGGAGAATCTTGGAACTATAATCTTATATTTTAAAATGTAAAGTGTGGATTTTCATTCTTGATAGTGGATATCTTAGCAATAACCCTTTTGAAAAACTTGATAATTGATGAAGAGTTTGTTAAAGCTCCCAAATATTAACCCAAGTTCTCATAAAGTTAGACTAGTGTCTTATATTTGGTGTAGTGTCAAAGTTGTTGATATGGAGAATATGTAGGAACTTGAGCATGATTCATAATGTAAAGTAGTTAAGTGAAAGATATCTTTTGGTGAGTCTATATGTCAGAAGCATCCTAATATAGTCTATGTACTTTGCTATCTAATTTAGGTATTATGCATTTACCTCAAGTTTGAGGATGATATTTTGATTAGTGGATTTTAGGTCATTGTGCATGACCTTCAGGTGAGTATCCTTTCTATTCTAGAAATTGTTTTATCATGCTTATGTGAAATGTTTGTGCATATCGTTTTTGACAAAGTTAAAAGTTTTATGGAAATATGTTTGAAAAAATCATTTGAGACTTATATATGTATGATATAATATTTTGATAAACACTATGATGAATATGAGATTTGATATTGTTTGGAAAAGAAAAATGTTTCTTTTGGCTGGTTAGGTGAATCGTTGGTTCTTTTGTTATGGGTACCAATTGGGCTTTCGGTCCCAGAGTCACACCATCTGTTGGTCAGGATGTGATGTGGGCATGGATCTAGGCTTTCGGGGACGTGCCGGAGTGGCATGGTTCTAGGCTTTCGGGGTCGTGTCACGGTAGACCGTCTCTAACCCTTGAGGTGGGGAGTCTATTCGTTCTCGCGGGATAGGCCATTTGTAGGACCTTCGATTTCATTCATCAGTAATGGGGGCGCCACCCATGAGTTTTATGATGAAATGTATTTCAGATTGATGAAAAGATTTTAAACTATTATAGTGATTTGGAATTTGTGGAAGTTCTGTTTGATACGAAACTATGTGAATTATACGATCATTTGAAATATGATTTGAACTGTGAGACATGACTGTATGATGATTGTGATTAAGGAAGAGACGACAAGTATTTTGATTTGTTTACATGTATGTCAGATATGAATGTGTTACCTGCATGCACTATTATTTTGGAAACTAGTGGAGATACCTTGCCCTCCACGACTAGAATAGGTTGGATTACTCACTGAGTCTCTTGACTCACCCCGTTGTTTACCATTTTCAGTTTCAGGTGGCAGGAACAATTTACTAGTGTTGCCTAGACCTTCTTGGAGTTCCACATACTTGTTCGTGTGGATAATTCGGCCTGTTTATATGATTCTGATATGTTTGTCTTATGTATTTGACTCTAGAAGTGCTCCGTTAGATTTACAGTCAGGGAAGTGTTATGTTTACTTCTTAGCGGGTTTTGTTATGAGAGTAAAGTTCAATGTGGTCTATTGTGGATTTTCACGAGAGCAGAGCTCTATTTGAATTTCTGTAATTGAAATGGTTGTTGTATACGTATAGACCCTCCCTATTTAATAGGGAAAATTCTACAGGAAGTTCTACTCAAACTTGATCTTGATAAATGAATTATAAGTCACAAATAAATGAATGTGTTAGATTGCTTTGGTTAATGGTATATGATGATGTTAGGCTTACGGGCCATGGGGATTCTTCCTTGTAGTTCTTGCCGGTCACAGATCCGTCAGGGGTCGTGACAAAGTTGGTATCAGAGCCTAGTTAGGTCACTGTGTCTAACGGAGCAAAGTGTCATTCGGTGTTATCTTTTGTTGCTATTATGAATCTCGGGCATAATAGCAACATAAGATGACATTTGAGAGACCTTGTAGGATGTCTTGTGTTATTTTGTATCGATTCTTGTGCCTTCCATCCCTTCTAATTCAGTATTGCTGGTAGGATTCCTTATTCGGTGAAGCAAATTTTCGGGTGAAGTCTTTGAATGACTGCTAGGACTTTTACTACTTTAGGTAGTGTACCTAATGTAAGTATAGGCCTATGAGTAGTGCTTTTGGTACAAACCTTAACCTAGGGTTTCTAGAAATATGTTCAAGTTTTATATTATCATTGGTTTGTAAGATTAAATAAATGGTTATAACTTTTTTTTGTCGTTCCCCCATATCATTGCAAATTTGATTTAATCTTTGAATAACCCATTTAATAATAATCGCTACTTCCTTGGATGTTTGTGTGCATTATGTGAATAATTCATTTATTGGTGCGTGATTTTGCCTAATTGGTGTTGGATTGTGGTTACCAATATGAATATTGAATATGCATTTTTTTTGAAGATGATCCTTGCAAGTATTTGGTGGTGGATATGATCTTGAATATTGGGAAAAGAGAAGCAAATTGTTGTAAAGGAAGGGACATTGATTGATTCTCATATATAGAAAATACTTCCATCAAGATTGATTGAAAAAAATTGACCTTTGATATTTTATGTCTACGATTGAGCATGTGGTATAATTTTAAGGTTGAGTTTGAATCTTGGTTTTGGTTTATCCTAATGTAATTAGACTTTGCTTTTAAAAGAGCAATACTTCCCCAATAAGTTTATCACGTGAACTCGAAGAGTTATGAGATTGTTATTTAGTTAATTTGATTAATGTCTGAGATTACATTTCAGTTAGTGATGTGAATAATTTGGCGAGACACACCATGCGTCACAAGGATTTATTTATTTATTTATTTATTTTGGCGGGACTAAGCACTGTAAGGTACTTTATTAAGCTTAGGTAATGTTCCTTTTTAAGTGAGAAGTGTTGAGAAAAAAAATTTTTTAAATTGTTAAGAGTATCTAGAGTAATGCATTTATTCATGTAACATGAACGCCTACCATACATCAGTAGTGTTAAGCCTTCGGAACCTAAACCCAAGTTTTTTTGAGGAGCCTAAAATAACAGCATTGGTTATTTTTTTTTTTTTTCAATTGCCGAAGTTGCATAGAGTTGTTTACTTTGGGGTGTATAACTCTAATGGGATCATGCATGATTGCAATTGCTAGTTTTGTATTGCTAAAGGGTCATTCGAGTTTTGGTTTTATATGTATATGAACTTGGTTATATGTTTTCTTATTCTGGGTCTTCATATACTTGAGATATAGTTTGAGATATAGTTTTAGTATTGTGGATGCTGCATACTTCTGTGGAAGTTTTAAGATGAGAGTAATTGTATGTGAATTGTTTCGTTGTTTGAGAACCTTTACTGATTTATGTTAAAATTATAGATTTCATTACTGAATTATTTTTGCCTTCACTTGATTTATTGGGATTCATGTTAGAGGTAAATCTGTTCAATTTGTCATGACAACTATTGCAAGCCGCAAGTTACAAGAGTATGCAAAAAGAAAAAAAAAATAAATAGAAGTTTAATTCGTTAAAAATCTAGACTTAATTCTTGATTTTTGATCTGTAGTTGGTTTTCTACATTTACTCCCATGGAAGCAAGGATTTATGAGGTTTATCCAAGTATTTTATTTTAGGCTATATATGATAAATAATTACAACCCACACTTGTAAATTGTCTTATTCACTTTATTTGTGTTCAACAGAAATATGAAGGCTGCAAAATATGGTCAATATAGTAACTAGCTAGTTTGTTGAATTAGAAACATCTAGATTAAATAGGAATTTTCCTTAAAATTTTTGATTTACACCTTTTTAAATATGTCCATCCTTCTATTTGCCCCCACAAACGATCTTTATATTTTGCTATAATCTAGTTGGTAAATGATAGTATGATAATGCTCATTTCTCAGTTTGAATTTTGATTTAGTGCAATGATATACCTTTGAGCAACTTAATTAATAGCATATTATGTGGGATAAACTATATGGAGATTAATTAGTGCCTTGATGAGAGAAGTGAGACAATTGCTTTTGCTGCCTAAGTGAAATCTTAGTTCTTTTCATTCTTCTTTCCTTCATGTCTTTTTTTTTAGATATTACACTAGAAAGTGCCGAAAATGAAGTTGAGTTTACATTGAGTTGATCAATTCCATTTCCTTAGCTTTCTAATTTACTACTAAATTGTTAAAAATTTTAACTTTGTACTTCAGCCTAACTATGTGACTCCTTTAATTTCGGCTTTGCCACCTTAACTTGTGTGTACCTATGCTGTATAAGCTCCATTGGCATTCATGTATTGGTTTCTTTTATTTCGTGAATCAAATATGCTTGCTAGCTTAACGTTTTTATTTATTTATTCATTTATTTTATTCGAAGAGTTATTTCTAAACATTGGGACTTATTTTGTCCTAAGCGATAAAAAAAAACCTATTGGATGAGACGATTGCACCATTTACTATTGTTACTTGACAGCTTTAAAGGAGATGTAGCTTATGATTTTGAACCTTGTTTTGTGCTCTCCATTATTTGTTTAAGTGAATTATAGTTCATCTAATTAAGAAAATTTTGTTTATAGACATAATTAAGTTGTCTTGTCTTCATTGTACTTATTTTTATTTTTGGCCTTAAAGAAATAGTCTTTCATGATTTTTGGCTGATTATTTTTGTTTTGTCTTTTTTTTTTGTTTCACTTTGCAAAACAGTGCGTCTTGGGATCTTATGGGGAGACGTAGTATGAAGGCAACGGTTGGATCTTTTTGACGGCTTGGATGATCTAAAATACAAAGGAAATTCATGAGAGTTGAATATAGGGGATCTTTTTCCCTCCTTCGTCTTCTTGATTCTTCTACCTGATTGTTCTCAGTGTTCAGGTTTCCATGAACTTTGTCATTTTGGAGAGCCATAATCATCTTTGTGGAGAAGGTATGATGTAGCTCATAAAATCTATTTGTTACCTTTTTCACTCTTTTTGTAAAACATCTTTTGCTTTCTCGTCCCCAAATTCACTTACGGAAAATCCATTGTTTTCTTCTACATTGTTCTGAAAGTGAAACTCTCTCTTTCTTATAGTAGGTAGATAGAGTCATATGGAGCTCCAACCCAAAGAAAAAGCTATTGAGCTTCCGTTGTCGTCGTCTCTCGGTGTCGCTGCCGTCGAAGTTGGAGATCTGACTAATCAGATGAACCAGATCTTGCCGGAATCATTTTTCGAGCTTGAAAGAGCGAAAGGCGAGATCGAGAAGAAGTCACAAGAGATTTACCTTGGAGGCGAGAAGGAAGAGATATACAAGAGATCAATTAAAAATCTAGAAACTCAGATCGAAGAAATGAAGGACGAAATGAAGAAGAAGGAGGAGAAATACCAGGAATCGATGAAGAAGCTTGCAACAGAGAATCACAAAATGAAGGAGAAGGAAGAAAAATACGCCAAATCGTTAAATGAACTTGAGATTCAGAACCGCGAAATGAAGGAGAAGCAAGAGCTAGACAACAAACGGATGAAAGAGCTGGAAACTCAGAATGGTGAGTTTAGGGACGAAATGAAGAAGATGGAGGAGAGAATCAAGAATTGGTTGGAAAAGTCGTGGAGGAAGATTCGCGAATCGTGGAAGGAATCGGAGGAACTGGAGGAAGAATGCAAGAAAAGGAAAACAGAAACAGAGAAGATATTGGAAGATGGGAAGAGGAAGGAGAAAGAGGCTGAAGACGTGATTTCAGGACTGAAGAGGAAGATTGGTGAACTGGAAGATGAGCAGACATGGAAGGAGAAATTTCTGAGGTTGAAGGAACGAATTATGATCATGTGGAATGATTTTGAAGAAGCCTTTGAGAAGGATGTTACTAATTTCAGTCCTCGCTTTGACGAAGATGGTCTTGCTGATCTTTGCCTCAGACTTCTTGATAGTTTAAAAATGTTGGATGAATATTTCTATCAAACAGTTCTCTTTATTAATGGTAAGCCTTAATTTATAAATTAACTAGTATGAGACTTGTGCACTTGCATGGGCTTTTCCTTTGCATTTCATTGTCCTGGACAATTCGCATGCAGAAACTATGACTTGAGATATGTGATTAAGTAGTAACAATATATATCATACATAATGCAGAACTATTAGGTTGTTTATTATGATTACAATCCAAAATATGAAGTTACTTGGCAATTACAGTACTTGAGAGTAGTTAGACAACCGTATCATCTATCAGATCACCAATACACAAAATAACTTGCTAGTAAAGTATCAATTAATTATCATTACAACTTAGAAGTTAACATGAAGTGAAAGGAAAGGCAACGAAATACTGAAAAGATATGGAATAGGTAAACGGTATCGTTTAAACATTACTCTTGGGCAAGAGTAATGTATGTTTAGTGTTTGAACTTATAGTAAAGGCTAAAACAATATACTCTACATTACTCTTGTCCAAGAGTAATGTCTAAACAATACTCTTGCGCACAATCCATTATACTCTACATTACTCTTGCCCACAATCCCAAAATCATGTGCCTTTTTTGTTGTAATTTATAAACAATAACATGAGCACTGTTTTTAACATACAGATACAAATGTATATTAATCTCAACAAAAGCAAAGACTAATTATATATCATGCACATCAAGAAAGAAAGAAAATTCTAATAAAGTGCAAATACTAATAAAACCAAACACAGCTCAGTGAAGTATCTAATCCATTACAATTTAGACGCCCTACATCACTGTACTTCATTGCCTTCTTACTCTTTCTTGGCCCAAATCTGAATGAAAGAACAGATAAACAGATAATATATCCAACCCAAACAATGAAAATGACAAAATAAACACAATCAGCAATCTGATATAACTTAGTCACAAATTTGTGAGGTGTCAGACTCACTCACACAGATACAATGACCTCGGTATTACCAATCTCTGCATAAGCAGATCTAGAGGCAACATTCACAGCACCAGTCCTGAAAACTGGAAGTTAACAAAATGGGTGTCATTAACATAACCGTTGTACATCCAACACAATATCAATATTTCAAAGCAAAGATAAAATTTTAAAGTAAAGTTGAAACTTCAAGATATATGAGTAATAGTATTAAATAGGTAGTCATAAAGCTTGGTTTAGTCATGCATCACATTGCTACACACATAAACATTGAGCTATATGTGAAATGGTAAGTGCTCATAAGTGATGAATAGAATTGGGCAACAATTTGTTTCCAGTATCAACTTTTTCCAGAAAATGAATCTCAATTATCACTTACCTTATGAAATCAGATGGTAAAACAAAGGCATTTATCAGTCCAGACATTTTTTTAAAAAAATTCTTCATAATAAGCTTTCAAAACAGAGGCATTTATGATAGTAAAAGGTCTTGTTTTATACTGCCAAAGCAGTACCAAGTTGTTTGCTTACTTCTTGGTGTAAATAAATGCTTCATAAGAAAAATTTAAAGTTTGAAAACATCATTAAAAAATAATTAGAGACCTCAATAATGATCTTGTATGTTGGATCTATAAATTCACATGTATATAGCAAACTGGGAAGGAACCAAAAACAATGTGTAATTTCGATAACAAACCCAAAGAGAGGTGAAACTTGTACCATGACCAACCATATTTTTCAACCCTAAACCATGAGAGCCCAAATATGTGCAAATTAAACAATACAAACCCAATCAACCTTTATAATTCCGCTGACATTACTCTTGCCCAAGTTTAGTGTTCAGCTGACACATATATAATATTTTATAATTCTGTTAACTGACACTACTCTTGCCCAAGTTTAGTGTTCAACTGTAGATTGATTTTTCCTCCTTGCGTGCATATCAATTGGGCAAGAGCAATGTAAGAAGTATATTGATGAAGTATTAAATGCAAATTGATTACTCTTGCCCAAGTTTAGTTTTCAGCTGACATTACTCTTGCCCAAGTTTAATGTTCATCTGACATTACTCTTACCCAAGTTTATATGCTTCTATTTCAGTAAATCTAAAGTATGAAGAGAAGTTTTTGAGTAAATCTATTCCAGTTTCTAACTTTGTCTCATTCAGTAAATCTCTGAATATGTTTGATACTACATAGTTTATATAGAAAAAGCTAAATAACTTACAATCCATTTTAAGAACCCATTTGCCATTTAAAATGGCCATAAGGACTTTCAGAGTCCTGGAGCATGCTCCATCAGTAGCAGCTAACACATGCATCACATGTGGGTCCAAAACTTGGTAACAGTAGCACCAATCCTGCTTGCAAAATTGATCATAAGTATCTGCATTAAAAGACAGTATCCATTAGTTTCTCAACAGATATCGGGTGGACCTTGTGAAATAACATTTTATTTAAAAGAGGCATAGATATTTACCTTCTGGTCAGTAGAAGTATATAACTTGAAAGCTCCATGTCACCATAGGATTGAGGCTCAGAGAAAGGTCCATGTCAAATGCCTTAACTGTATAATATTTATAAATTTAAACGCTGGAGAATATACTAAGAAACCAAGTACTTGTCATAGATATTTACCTTCTGGTCAGTAGATAAAGCAGATCCACAGAAAACCAAATGTTTGCTATCACCAGACAGAGCTACTGGGGCATTTGACTGGTGAGAAATCATGTATGCAGAGCAACACAATAGACTTGAATGAAAAATGCTTCAAAAATAATATTGCACAAACAATTAAACCCCAACTTAAATTATCCAAATCTTTAAACTGATTGCCAAGTCACTGAAATAGTTAATAACTGAGAAGCAAACATACTTTTGAGATGCCAAACGTCAAATCCATTTACATCATCTTGAACCTAAAAAAATTTAAAGTAAAGATTGCATTTGAAAACTGCAGCTATACTTGAATAATCATATAAAAAGATGAAAACATGATTGAGAGAAAAGAGCTCTTGTTATCTTATTCCCTGTCATGATAATTTTCTTTCAGAAAAATAGAAAGAAAGAGGAAGCAAGCATTACCAATTCAGTATAAACGATAACAGAAAAAAATTACAAATTATTAAGACTTCAGAAGCAGATAAGCTCATAAACAAATTATCAGAGCAAAAGAATAACATCAAAGGTGATGAATGTAAAACTCATTTTCTTATGACCCAACCTTCTCTTTTCTCCCTAAACCATGGAGACATCTTTTAGATATTCACTTTTATAGAGTTTTAGTTAAAACTTCTTCTCCCGCATCTTGAGGATTGAATATTTCTTGTTTCTTTAATTTTACAAACTAATATTAAAGGAACCTGAATTTTGTGATCCTTGAGGAAAGAATGTAGAATGCTAGCTGCTTAGAGATGTGCACGCAGTCTATAATATCCCCATATGGGCTCTGCAACAACCACAAATCAAGCCATTAAAGACAGAAGTAGTGTTAATACATGCCCATCAATCACTAAAGTTACATTACTCTTGCCCAAGAGTAATGTCTAACCAATATACTCTACAATATACCTCGATTTTTTTGGCACTGCATAAACAATAGGAAGGAGGAATTGTAGCTACCAAACAGAAAGAACTATAATGGAAACAATAGAAATTTGCAGTTCAAACATTCAGTATACATAATCAGTTCATCATTCAGTATAGAACCCCCAACAAAACAATGAAAAAGAAAATTGAAATTAAATAGACAACATCAACTATATATGATACAGTTTTATTGAGAAGAAAATGAAATCATTATTATATGATTACTGCATCTATCTATGAAATGCATTCCAAAATATATATGCTTCAACCGCTCCAACCTAACATTGAACATATCTATGAACAATAGAAAAAGAATACATATGTAGGGATACAATCAAAATAATACAATAAATAAAAATATGAGTCAATTAACCAAATTACAGGACACAGAACATGGCAATCTTTTTTTTTTACAAAAATAAATGTTCCCTAGGATCAAAACACAGAAAAATTTTGTTCCCCAAAAATGAAGCAGCTAAAAATCTTGTTCAAAAGTAAAAGACAAACAATATCAGTGCCTGAAATCTATATGAAATTGCAAGAAACATAAACATGTATCAGATTCTAACAACAACAAAGTAGAAACAGAATCATGATAAAACAGATGAACTCCGGCTAATCTACAGTTCTACACTACCAGATGACCAAGAACCAAACCCACATGCAAGTAATTTCATATACAAGTACAACCCATCAAAACCCCCAAATTTTTTAAAGAGCATTTTATATTCCTGAAATAAAAAAGCGAAGAGAATGATTTGAATTTACCGTCAAGTGAATCATTTGCAGTGAGAGCCCCCAAATCTCATAAATCTTAGGGATAGTGACAATTAAGTCCCAAAAGCATTCAGGTTCGTCAATAATAAATGACCTGAAAGAACAAAACAAAAAAAAAGTGAGAATAGAGTAGAAGAAGGGAGAATGAGGATGATTAAGGTGAAAGGAGGAACCTGAATGGTTTTGTGAGGAGGGTCGTTCAAGCGATTCATGCAACTCCGGCGACCGTCACGGTCGTGCTTCCTCCTATCCTCGCGACTTGAAAACGCAACTTGAAATGCAACTTGAAAACGAAGGTGGCTATAATCATGTAGGGATATATATAGATCGGGAGAGAGAGTGAGACGGCAGAGGAGGAAGGTCGTGGCTGACGACGGCGGCGCTCGTGGCTGAACTGCGAGCGGGTAACGTAGAAGAAGGGAGAAGGAGGAGAAAGAAGAGAGGGTGAGAAAGGAGAAAGGTCTGGCGTGACTGTGATTATGTGATTAAGAGCACAAATGAGAGAGATGAGGAAAAGAGGAATGTCGATGGAGGGGAATTTGAAATTCAAATTGCAAATTGAAATTTAAAGAAATTGGGTAGGTGAGGAAGATGAGATAGATTAATTAGAAAGAGATGAGAGAGATGAAAAGAGGAATGTTGATGAGATAGATGAATTTGAAATTTGAACTCCATCCTCAAATTTGAAATCAGCGTCAGTTTGAAGGAGAAAAAGCAAGGTCA
This sequence comes from Chamaecrista fasciculata, assembly GCA_003254925.1. Classification (NCBI taxonomy): domain Eukaryota; kingdom Viridiplantae; phylum Streptophyta; class Magnoliopsida; order Fabales; family Fabaceae; genus Chamaecrista; species Chamaecrista fasciculata. The sequence goes on from QANZ01043648.1 coordinate 51,782, forward strand.
TCGTGGCAAGGCAAAAGCAGATGTGAAAAATCAAGAAATAAAGAAAAAAAAAGACACGTGTCAATTGCAGATTGCAAGTGAGAAAAGGAAAAAGGAAGCTACTCTCCACCAGAGCATGACACGTGTGCGAAGGTGGTCATTGTTTTGTTGAAATATATAGATATAGATATAGAATATAGATATAGAAATATATATAGATATAGATATGTTTGTAATAAATTATTAATTTAGGTTAAAGTATTATATTTTTTTCTCAATAGTGTATAGTACAAAAAATATTATCCATGTATATACTGGAAGGGTGACCAAACCGTAAAGTTTTGAGATTCAAGAATTATAATTTTTTTCTTATATTGATTTTTCTTTTATTTTTTCACCACAAAAAAAGTTACTCATATATGTGTTAGAGTAGGGACCAAACTGTAATTAAATTTTTACACCACCAAAAATATATTTTTTCTCATTAATGTTTCTCAAATATGCTTATAAATTTTCACACCACAAAAAATATTACCCTTGAATAATTATATTAGTGCAGAAGGGACCATAATGTATATTTTTGGGATCTGATTACACTAAAAAACTATTATTAAAGTTGGACTGATCTGTAATTTTTGTTGTCGAATGAGACAACAAAAAATATTACCCATATACACAAAACAGAAGACGGTAAATTATAACAAACAACAAAAAATATTACTAACGTCTTGAGAATTGAATTATTTTTTTTTCTATTTTGAATTTTGTTTTTATATTTTTACACTTCAAAAAATATTACTTATATATATACTGGAGGAAGGACCAAATTGTAAAGTTTTGGGGAATGAATTATATATTTTTCTCATTACTGTTTTTTACATATGTTCATAAATTTTTACACCACAAAAAATATTACCTATATATATAGTGCAGGAGAGACCAAAATCTATATTTTTGGGGTCTTGATTATATATTTTATCTCATGGATCAAAATGTAAATAACATGAACTTAATAATTTTATTTGGCCAAAGTCCTATTTTGGTCCCTCAGTTATGCTCAATGTTCCAAATTGGTCCCTCAGTTATTTTTCGTTCCATATTGATCCCTCAGTTTTCCAAAACTTGGCACAGTTGGTCCCTCATACGTTTTCCATCCATTTTTCCGTTAAATAAAAGGGAAAAATAAACTTTCATCCCCAAAAGTTTTATTTTCTTATATTAAGGTCATTTTCTTTATATAATAGGATCAAAACGTAAAAAAAAAAAAAATTAAGGTTATAACTGAATTTATCCAAAAAAAAACACATTCTCTCTCTCTCTTCACCATCGCCACCAGCCACCATGTTCTTCCGTCGATTACTGTTATCCTTCACTACCAAGTCTCCTCCCATTTTCTCTCACCACCTTCCTCACCACTATCTTCCTCAATTTGAGCTTCATCTTCACCATTGTCGTCTTCATCTGACCCGCCTCGCCCTAATTTCCAAATCCCCAAACTCCTTCGTCTCAATTCATCGGTCATTTTCCCAAAACCTCCTCCTTCGTCACTCTAATTGCTGCATCGGTGTTGTTTCTCTTGGCAATTTGTCGAAGTTCCTCGATTAAAAAACCCATGACGTTAATATCCCCAATGGCTACCATCGAAGAATCGATGGTCGAGGAGAGAGAAATTGAAGGATTATCGGAGTGAAAACCCTATCGTGCTCACTCAATCATGTACTTGAAGGTCAAGGAAAAAATCCCAGTCGTCCATTCGTTCACGGAAGTTAGACCAGATGACCAAGCTTGGTAGGGGTTGAAATCGCAGGTTTTAGCTGTAGCGAAGACTTGGAATTTGGAATTGGTGAAGATTGGGTATAGAGAGAGAGAAAATTGTAAAAAACATAAGACAAAGTTGTAAAGGTAATAAATGAAAATATTTTAAAATATAATTTACAAATATGTCCTTTGAGTATTTTATTATTTTATAGTTAAAAGTAAGTAATTATAAATAGTTGAGTAGGGATATGTTAGTAATTTAAAAAGATAAACGAGAGACAAAGAAAAAAAATTAAGGAGGGGAAGATAACTCTGAAACAAACAAGTTTTTTTTACTGTAGCTCTGGTATTAAAAGAGTATTAGGAGATAAAAAAGAGATAAATGAACATAATGGCAAATCCAAACACACCCTTAGGATCAGTTTGTTTAATTGATCTATTAAATTATAGTTTGATTGGATTATAATCTGATTAGATTATAATCAAATGGTGTTTGGATGAGGTTTTGAAAAATGAGATTTTTAAGGTGTGAAATTATTTAAATATGTATGTAATGATTGAGTTTAGTATATAGAAGAATGTGGAAATTGATATATTATATAGAGGTAAAATTTGAATAGAATATTACTTTTTGACTTTTTGATTTTTGTGAATAGTTTGAGTTGTTTGGATAAAAAATTTAAAAAGTAGATTTTTGTTTGGTGTGATTTATTGTATTGGGATTTGTAATAATCAGATTTTTGTAGGTGCTCCAATTTGGAGTTTTTTCTAGATTATTCCACTTGATAACTATACATATTATAATTACAATTATCGTATATTGCCCAAATAATTTTCTATGATGATACTTACTTTTTGGTCCTTCATTCTGTATTGACTGAACGAATCATCCGCTTAAAAAAATACGAGTTGGTTGGTTCATGCGATGTTAAAATCGTGAACGATTTGGTCCCTCGGTTAAAATAATAGTCATTGTCCATCTGCTTCTCTTTCTATATTACGACAATAATTATTTAATTTCGTCAAAATAAATTTTACACAAAAAAATTTGACTTTTGAGTCATCTAACTTTTACGGAGTTAACACATCAGTCCCTAATAGAGAAAACAAAAGTTGAAAACATACCGAGTTGTTCCAAAATAGTGATGAATCGTTATTTAAAATCAAATTTTTAAATAGGTAAAATGGTCATTTTGGTCCTAAATGTATGTCTTAATGTTCATTTTGTCCATTATGTTTTAAAATGTTCAAATTGATCGTAAATGTTTGTAAAATATTTCATTTTGGTCCTAAACTATTGAGTATAGCTTATTTCAATTTCAAACATAACGAGTTGAGAGCTACGTATTGTTCTCAAAGAGTACTTTCTCTATCCAGTTGAGGCCGTCAGCAAACGAGATCAAATCGGTCCTGAAAGTAGACCACTCGTTTCATTGTCAAACAAGCAAAGATGATCATATTTCTCTCGTTTCAAATTTGAATGCGACGAATTCATAGCTATGAGTTTCTCTTAACAAGTCCTTTGAATTTGAAATGAAAGACGAGAGAAATATGACAAAATTCAATAGTTTGGGATCAAAATGAAACATTTTACTATTATTCAGGACCAAAATGAATCATTTTGCAAACATTTAGAACTAATTTGAACATTTGGAAACATAATGGACCAAAATGAACATTAGGACATACATTTAGGACTAAAATGACCCTTTGACCTTTTTAAATATTTTGGTTGAATTTATTTTTTGAATTTATATAGTTAATTTTTTAAATAAGAGGGATAAAAATTATTTTTAATGATAAAAATATAATATTAATTAATATTTAAATAAAAAATAAATTATTACTATTATTTTATTAAATATTAAAAATAATTAAAACTAAAAAGTTAATTATAATAATTTAGAAAAAAAATAAAGAGAATTGGTGAAAAGTGAGAGGAAGGACCCACTGCAGTGACTCAGTGCAGTGGATCCTGCAGTGTGAAACAAAACTGGATGCATTTAATCAAAACACAGTGTTTTTGTTTAGTGAAACACTGAGTTTTGATTTCTTTGTTTGACACTACAGGATCCATTGCACTGAGTCACTGCAGTGGATCTATGCTCGAAAAGTGATGTGATGGAGAGAGATTGTTGAAAGTGTAATAAATGAGTAGTGATATAAAATGACTAAAATGTCCTTTTGGTATTTTTGAATATAGGGTAAATTACACAAAAGGGCCCCGTAGTTTGACCCATTTTCAGATAGGGTCCCTGTGGTTTAAAAAGTGTCAGATATGGTCCATATGGTTTGCTCCGTTAACAAAAAGGGTCGTGAGGTATATTTTGACTAAAATACTATTTTAAGACCCTAACTATTATTTTTTATGCATTTGACTTCCCACTTTATATGAAAGGACTTTAACGCAAAAAAAAGAAAACTTTCGTAGTAAAAAGATGAAATTTCACCCCTCTCCCACTCTCTCTGACTCCGAATTCTCACCACCATGTTTCGACGCCTCTCCGACAAACCGACGATGGCTTCGTCTCCTGCAACAAGTGCCCGCCGCACGCTCGCGAGAAAATCTACTAGCTGGAATACTTTTTTATTTACCAATAAGGAATTATTTGGAATATTACCTGGTGCATGTGTTCTCTCATTTTGCTGATTTTAAAATCTTTAACTTCCAAGATTTGTCCCAAGCAAGCAATGTAAAAGTGAAATATTCTTTCTATGTGAATATATTGTAAGAGTTTTTTTTTTTTGGCATTCCGGTCAGTTTTATTTTTATGATAATGGCCCTTCATGACAATTGATAAATTATAAATCTCCATTATTTTGGTTTAACGTGAAGTTTTAATATTTGTGAGTGAGTAAACTCCCAAACTAGTCCCCGAATTATTGGGTCGCTGACTGATTGGTCCCTGATTTATGGAAATTGACAAATAGGTCCTCGAATTTTACTAACGTTAGTCAAATTGGTCCCTGAAGCCGTTAACTGCTGATGTGGCACGTTAAGTGCCACGTCAGCAGTTGGAAAACTGAAAAAAAAAAAATAAAAAAAGCCAACTGTGCGTGCCACATCAGCATTAATAATAAAAAAATATATTTCATTCAAAATTCAAATAGGTCCCTGAGTTATATTTTTATCTCATTATTCTCAATTTCCCCTCTTTTTCATCATCTTAATTCATTTTAGTCCCAAATCCTCAAAATAAAATTGTAAAATGTCCCAAAACTCTTCCAAACATTCCAGTTTAGTCCTTAAAAGTATTAAAAACCCTAAACCCTAAACCCCAAACCCTAAACCCTAAACCCTAAATCCTAAAATCCTAAACTCCAAACCCTAAAACCTAAACCCTAAACCCTAAAACCCTAAAATCCTAAAATTGTAAAGTGTCCCAAAATTCTTCTAAACATTTCAATTTAGTCCTTCAACTCTAAAACCTCAAACCCTAGAACCCCAAATCCCAAACCCAAAACTCTAAAACCCCAAACCCTAAACCCTAAAATCCCAAACCCCAAACCCTAAAATCCCAAACCCCAAATCCTAAAACCTTAAACCCTAAATTGTAAAACCCCAAACCCTAAAATTCCAAACCCCAAACCCCAAAACCCCAAACCATAAAATCCTAAACCCTAAACCCTAAAATCATAAACCCTAAAACCCTAAAATTTTAAAGTGTCCCAAAATTCTTCCAAACATTTCAATTTAGTCCTTAAACTCTAAAACCCCAAATCTTAGAACTCTAAACCCCAAACCCTAAACCCCAAACCCTATACTCTAAAACCCTAACCCCCAAAATCCCAAACCCAAAACCCTAAAACCCAAAACCCTAAACCTAGATCCTAAAATCCCAAACCCCAAATCCTAAAACCTTAAACCCTAAATTGAAAAACCCCAAACCCTAAAATTCCAAACCCCAAATCCTAAAACCTTAAACCCTAAACTCTACAACCCCAAACCCCAAACCCTAAAATCCCATAACCTAAACTCTAAAACCCTAAACCCCAAACCCCAAACTCAAACCTAAACCCCAAACCCTAAAATCCTAAACCCTAAACCTTGAATCCAAAACCCTAAAACCTAAAACCCCAAACCCCAAACTCTAAAACCCCAAACCCTAAAATCCCATACCCTAAATTCTTTAGTTTATTATCTATTCATTTAATTAGAGGACCAATTTGTCTAACATATTGAACTATTTTGATAAATTCGGGGACTGATTTGAATAATACTGTTGCACGTCACAATTTTTGAACTTTAATGTACAGTCACAATTCTGATGATTTGGGGTTTTAGAGTTTAGGGTTTGTGTTTGGGGTTGGAGGTTTTAGAGTTTGGGGGTTTAGGGTTTAGGGCTTTAGAGTTTGGGGTATGGGATTTTAGGATCTAGGTTTGGGGTTTTGGGTTTTAGGGTTTTGGGTTTGGGATTTTGGGGGTTGGGGTTTTAGAGTTTAGGGTTTGGGGTTTGGGGTTTTAGGGTTTGGGGTTTGGAGTTCTAAGATTTGGAGTTTTAGAGTTTAAGGACTAAATTGAAATGTTTGGAAGAATTTTGGGACACTTTACAATTTTAGGATTTTAGGGTTTATGATTTTAGGGTTTAGGGTTTAGGATTTTAGGGTTTGGGGTTTTGGGGTTTGGGGTTTGGAATTTTAGGGTTTGGGGTTTTACAATTTAGGGTTTAAGGTTTTAGGATTTGGGGTTTGGGATTTTAGGGTTTGGGGTTTGGGATTTTAGGGTTTAGGGTTTGGGGTTTTAGAGTTTTGGGTTTGGGATTTGGGGTTCTAGGGTTTGAGGTTTTAGAGTTGAAGGACTAAATTGAAATGTTTAGAAGAATTTTGGGACACTTTACAATTTTAGGATTTTAGGGTTTTAGGGTTTAGGGTTTAGGTTTTAGGGTTTGGAGTTTAGGATTTTAGGATTTAGGGTTTAGGGTTTAGGGTTTAGGGTTTAGGGTTTAGGGTTTTTAATACTTTTAAGGACTAAACTGGAATGTTTGGAAGAGTTTTGGGACATTTTACAATTTTATTTTGAGGATTTGGGACTAAACTGGAATGTTTGTAAGAGTTTTGGGACATTTTACAATTTTATTTTTGGGATTTGGGACTAAACTGGAATGTTTGGAAGAGTTTTGGGACATTTTACTTTAAAATTTTATTTTGAGGATTTGGGACTAAACTGGAATGTTTGGAAGAGTTTTGGGACATTTTACAATTTTATTTTGAGGATTTGGGACTAAAATGAATGAAGATGATGAAAAAGAGGGGAAATTGAGAATAGTGAGATAAAAATATAACTCAGGGACCTATTTGAATTTTGAATGAAATATTTTTTTTTATTATTAATCATGATGTGGCACGCACAGTTGGCTTTTTTTTTAGTTTTCCAACTGCTGACGTCAGGGACCAATTTGACTAACGTTAGTAAAATTCGGGGACCTATTTGTCAATTTCCATAAATCAGGGACCAATCTGTCAGCGACCCAATAATTCGGGGACCAGTTTGGGAGTTTACTCATTTGTGAGTGGTTACATTTCTTGGGCTCTATAAAAGGGGCATTCTCTTTGATGAGAAGGTGATGCTAAATCTTGAGAGTCCTATGTGAGTGGGTTCCTGACTTGAGATTACTTTGTCTTGTTTCCATCACGATTAGTGATACGTCAATCAGAAAATCTGCTTGCTGGTTTTATCAAATAGCTATGGCGGGAGGTTGGTATAATTATTTATTCGTTTAGTTTCCGTGTTAAATTTAATTGTGAGACATGATTATTTTACTTGTGGTCTTAAATGTGTTATCAGAGCTATGTTTTTACCTCTGTCTAGCTTTATTTGATAATATGAATATCAAACGTTAATGTCAATTTTAATTTCTATAAGCAAATTTTTATTTTGACATTGAAAAATAAATCCATGATTGATTCTAAGCTTTTTGGCTTTTAAATTATTAAAATTGGAGTTTTAGTTCAAAGGATTTGATTGGATTATGGGTGTATATCTTATATTATATGGTTTCACCCTTTTCTGGTCGTCCACATTTTAAAACTATAGTACAAAATTAATAATAAGAGGAAAATTATTATTTGATCCCATCTTTTTTACTGTGTTAACGATTTAGTCCCTCATTTATTTTACATACATATTTGCGTGCCCGTTAGGGCACGCAAAGCCTCTAGTATATATATATATATGCAATATTGTGTTTCATGCTTGCTTCTGTTTCGTAATTATATATATCTTATATTATATGACTCCACCCCTTTCTGGTCGTCCATGTTTAAAACTATAGTCTATGAAATTAAAAATAAGAGAAAATTTACTATTTGGTCTCTCTTTCTTTACTAAGTTAACAATTTAATCCCTTATTTATTTTACATACATATTTACGTATCCGTTAGGACACGCAAAGCAACTAGTATATATATATATTTGATGCCTTAAGGTTTATTTATATATATTTGAATTATATATATTTGGCATTGAAGATAGTAAATGTAATGGTGATAAATCGCTCGACTCATTTGGATTGTGATGCTGACAGTTTATTTGAGCATATATGTATTATATATAAAATTTGAGCTTTTGGAAATATTATTGCGCATATAATCTTGTGCTATATGGGTCATTATGTTTGATTGCATTTTTACATCTTTGCCATATTAATGTTTGTTCCCTGGGCTCCGTCTTTGTTGTGGTTAATTTCATTTTAGCCTTTTTTTTTTTGATCTGGAGCTTTATGTTAAAAATAATAATGGCTAAAGATTGTACGACCTCTTATTTGTTTCCTGTTATTGGACTTGGGACCAAATTACTCTTGTTGATTAATATTTAGTTTCAGTTTTACATATTTGTTTTGTAATTTTGTTAATATTAATTTTGGATTTATATTTTCTGCAATAGTTCATTTATTTATTTATTTAAACAACAATATTTTGTATGTTTATTTAATATATTTAAATGATATATCTTTATTCAATTAAAGTGTGTAGCATGATTAATATTTGTTAGTACACATGAATTAATATGCTATGTTGTGAATTTAATTGATTTATAATTTTTTGTGCATATTTATGTATAAAATGCACATTTTTGGAGTGTCTTGTGATATGCATATTTGATTTAAGGAGTAGCCACAACATCCTTTATATAATATATATGCATCTATGTTTTTGTTTAACAAAATTTTATATATCACTTATGGATTTAAAGAAACTAAATTTAATTAGATGTGTAGTTGTGATTTTTCTTTGCCCACAGGGAGAATGTTATATTTACATGTTTAATTAGGATGAAATGGAAATTGCTTTATGTTTCTTAAGTAGGCTACAGGTATTAGGGTACATGAATGCCTTCTAGTTTCATCATTAAAGGTAAACTTGAATTTTTGTATGCTAATTTCTTTGCCCACAAGTAGAATTTAGAAGTACGTAATTCATGTCATGTATGACTTGCATTGGTGAGCATACTAATTTTTCGTGATGATATATGCCTCATTACAAATATAATTAATTGTTTGAATTTTCTGCAGCAACTTCATCTCTTTTATTTGGTGAAACATCTGAAAAGATTTTTCTATCTGGTGATAACTATAAGGCTTGGAAGGAATCAATCCTTCTACATTTGGGGTGCTTAGACCTTGACTATTCTCTTCGTCGGGAGGAGCGAGATTGCCATGTATGAGCGCTAGGAGCGATCTAATCGCATCAGCTTGATGTTTATAAAATCTCGCATAAGGGCTAGCATTCGAAGGTCCATTCCTGATAAGGAGAAAGTCAAGGATTATATGCAGGCTATTGATGAGCAGTTTGCATCTTCTGACAAGTCATTGGCTAGCACCTTGATGGCACAATTGTCATCAATGAAGTACACTGGCTCTGTGCGTGAGCACATAATGCAAATGAGGGACATAGCTGCACAACTCAAGTCCTTGGATATTGAAGTTACTGACACTTTCTTGGTGCAATTGATCATCAATTCTCTACCTTCTCAATTTGGACCTTTTAAAATCACTTATAACACACAGAAAGAAAAATGGTCTGTTAACGAATTATTGTCCATGTGTGTATAGGAGGAAGGAAGGTTGAAGTTTGAGAAGGGTGAGGGGTCTAATGAGGCTCACGCTGTGACAAACACCAAGAAGAAAGGCCATAAAAAGAAAGGCAAGAAGAAGGATCTTGCTCCTGGTTCTGAAAAGAATAAGGATGCAATTCGTTGTTTTTTTTTTTAAGAAAAAGGGACATGTTAAGAAAGATTTGTCCTAAACGTGAGGCCTGGTTGATTAAGAAAGGTAATTACTTATCCTTTGTGTGTTTTGAATCTAATTTTGTTGATATTTGTCATGATACATGGTGGATTTATACTGGTTCTACAATCCATATTGCTAATACCATGCAGGGTTTTCTAAACCAAAGGAAACCTAGTCCTAGTGAACATCAAGTCTTTCCTGGAAATCAGATCGGTTCAAGTGTTGAAGCTATCGGGACTTTTAGAGTTATTTTAAATACTAGCTTTGTATTAGACCTTGAACAGACTTTTTATGTTCTAAGTTTTTCAAGAAACTTAATTTCTGTTTCCAGAATAATTCCTTTGGGTTTTTCCTTGCACATTAATGGTTTTTCTTTTGACTTGTTGAAAGATGGTGTTTCTGTTGGAAAAATTTCTTTGGATAATGGTCTGTATAGGATCCATACAAATTTAAGTACTGCTGGTAGCTTAGTAACTATGTATGAAACTGTTGGTATTAAACGTGGTATCATGAATGATAAATCCTCTATGTTGTGGCACAAAAGATTGGGACACATCTCTATTGAGAGAATCAAAAGGTTAGTGTGTTGGGAATTGTGCCCTAGGGCCAATCCTCTTTTATATATGTTATGAACATATGGATTAATTTATAGAGATAAATTAATGGTTTTCACATTATTAGCATGTTTACTGTGATAACGTCCATGATTAATTATAAGATAATTAATCTAAATCTGTCCCTGATCGATTGTTTTCGTGGGAGCGAAAATGAACTAAGATCAGCATGACCTCGGTGCATAGGGATGCACGCACTAGATGCTGGAACGAGAGTCATGGTGCAATTACGTAAGGGGTTACGAGTTGCTGGACTGACCCAGAGAGTCCTGCATGGGTTTAGTCATCAGCTTGCCTCTGCTGTACGCCTGTCAAGACGCCTTAGACCTGAGGTCATCATTATTCCGGCGTTGCAATTGTCAGACTTTGGCTTAGTCTAACGTTGCCCGTAGCAAGGTAGCCATAAGGGCTAAGTACGGGTTTGGTTGATTGCCGTGCTGAGGAATGTCGATTGACCAAAATAGGGATTTTGTTCCCCATTAGATGGGAGATATCTTACTGGCGCCCTCGATGAGTCTATCCAAGGAAAGAGTGGCCACTCAGTATATTGGGACTTACTCAAGGAGATCGAGAAAGTAAAGGTTTGGATCATGGATGACTTTCCTGTGCCTGATCCATAACCAAGATATCGCAGAACAATAGGGTCGGTGCCAAGGAGGTACGAAGGTTAAAATCGGTTTTGGTAACAAACGATCACTCACGTGTTTTGGGTAGTCGTGATGGCTTGCTAGAGTCCGCTCACGACTTGTAGGACATGGGGATGACCTACTGCCAACTTCACGTGGGGCCTGCTGGGTCACACACGAGCAGGATTAGAACACACTTTATAAGGGACACGAATTAGGGTAATTCGTGGGTCACTCCGGTGGCCTAATTTAAGACACAGAGGAAATGTCTGGGACATTATGTCTTGTCTTAAATTTTCTACAGTTTAAATAATTGTTAAATGATTAATAGAGATTAATTATTTACAATTTAAATATTAGGAATAATAAATCAAATAATTCCTAAAAGTTAGGAGATTATTGATTTATAAAATTCCCTAATATTGGGATAGAGGGTGGCGCCTCTTTTTAAGGTGATTTAATTAATAAAAATGTTTTATTAATTTAAGTCATGAGTTTGAATTTGAATTTGAGATTCAAGATTTGAATTAAGATATTGGGGTAATATTTTAATTCAATAAAGAATTTAAATTCAGAATTCAAAATTTGAATTAAAGATATTATTGTAATATTTTAATTCAAAAACATTGGGATAAAATAAGTTGGTTATGACTTCCTAATTTTAGGAGTTATTTTTGATTTATAAAATTCCAATAAATTAAGGGGAGTCAGGCGCCTATCTCATGTGGGTCCCATTGGGAGATTTGATCTTCCATTTGATTCTCTGAGATAGCAATTTGAATTTGAATTAAAATATTATGGTAATATTTTAATTAGATATTCAAGTCTTAAAGATATGATATTATTGTAATATCATGATTTTGTATTTATAAAATTACCATAATTTTGGTAATTATATAAGCTTAAAGTCGCCTAGCCCATACACATGCTTGTGAGAAACCCTAATCACTTTTGGCAAGTCGAATTTCATCCTAGTAGAGAGAGAAAATTCGCCACCCACCTTCCTAGAGAGAGAAGTCGATTTTCTCCTAAAGAGTTAGAGGGAAAATTGAAGTTGTGGGTTCCTAGGGTTATTGGGAGAAGAAGAACAAAAGGAGTTTTGTTGCTGTCTCCTCCATAGTTGTGCCACCTAGCCTGGATTCAGAGAAGGAGTTCCTGAGTTCAACAGCTGTAGATTCAATCCCGGTTTCTTTGGAAAAAGAAACAAGGAGGCTAGCACCTCGTGTTCAGGAAACTGTTCGTGTGGATTACCGGTGGAGGAAGGACGTGGAAACAGACTTCTAGACTCGCCAAGTTTAACCATCCGATTGAAAGCTTGAGGTATAACATTTTTCGTATCTGGTTTTAAATTCAACTAGCGGATCTCAGGGTGGGATTTTCCTGGGGAGCGCAAGTTTTTTTTTGTTTATACTTTTGCTTCCGCTGCGTGTTTTCCCCGGGATTTCCCAACAGTGGTATCAGAGCCACGCTAGTCCTGGATTTAAAATTATTTTTGTGTACATGTGATGTATGCTTGCCGTGTTTTACCTGTTTCAATCTTGTTTTTGGTTTTACACAAAATCCACCGAATATTTTTCTTATAATTGAATCTACAATAAAAGGTGCAAATTTATGTATGTGATACATAAAGAAATCAATTGGATTGATTTGGAAAATTTTCTTGTAATTATAGGCCAAAGTCGAAATTCCCATATAATTATGGTTAAAAGTGTTTCAATCATAATATTATGTGGGTGACTGAAAATTTAATAAAATTATGAATTTTAAAATTTTTGGGTCAATAATTATAATTCTTGAATATGATTCTTGAATTTTATAATTATTGATAATGGGCCTAATTTCAAGAAAAGGCATGTTAAAATTGCACACCCTAATTTAAACACCTACAAAAATCGTTTTTGATATGTGTTGGAAATATATCGTGTTTGACATAATTGTATGAATGGTTCATATATGTAATTGTGTGGTGTTGGATATGGCTCTAGGTTTTTGGTGTATACGGCCTGCGTGTCGTCTCCCTCTATCCGATGTAATTTTACTTTTCAGTTTATACCTCAATGTAACTGGGGTTTACTCTCTTGTAATTTTACTTTTCTTTTTAGAAAAATTCTCTCATTGGCTTGGGAGAATTATTAGGATAGGTGGGCCATATCTAAACACGATATATATCTGTTTTTACATTTAGTTTGTATGTGATACAAAGCGCTAGATGTATGTTTAGGACACGATTTTAACATGCTATTTACCCCGTTTTGGCGCAACAACTACGTATACGATACGAGCGTGGGATTTTGCATATGATGCAAGATCCGTGCGCATGTTTATATATGTATGTGATACATGGGGTGATAAACATGTGGCATGACTCGTTTAATTTTAAAAGGAGTTTTAAAATTAAACTTTAAAAATGGAACTTTTTCAAAAATCAAACCCTTTTAGAAAATCTTAAGTTTTAATGCCATCAATAAAACACCCTGTTGAAATCTTTTTCATCGTAGAGCGGTGATCGCCCTCCGCGACACGTATCTACCTTGACCTTGAGGAGACACGGGTGAATGGGGGTTTTCAGTTCGACGCCCATTGAAGTCTTGGATCATTAATTGCGGTGATCGCCCTCCGCGACACGTGTTTAAGTGATGCCTTGATGATATGGGGATGGGCTTCGGCCTCGTCGTTTGGGCCTTGTCATTCACAAGTTTTATTGTGTGACTTAATGGGGCTATCAAAACGGTTTTGGGCCTCAAGGCATTAGATGGGATAAACATGCTGTATCATATGATGATACAGTCCCATAAAGATCTAAGAGTCACATAGAGATGTGATTGGTAAGGAGTTACCTACCTAAATAGCTAAAGGATGCATGATCGCCCTCCGCGACGGTAGACTTCGGTGAAATATGGGTCTTAGCCACTAATAATAAATTTTACTGGGTTTTATAAAATGGTGGATATATTTTATTTTCCTGCTAATTAAACTTTACATATCTCAATTGTAGAATCAAATGGTTTTACTCAAAAGGAAGGAATAGAGTATAGAGAAACTTTTTCTCTTGTGTCTAAAAAGGATTCTTTCCATATAGTCATGACATTAGTTGCTCATTTTGATATGCAATTACATCAAATGGATGTGAAAACGGCTTTCCTCAATGGAGATCTTGAGGAAGAGGTATACATGAAACAACCTGAAGGGTTTGTATCTTCTGCTGGTGATAGTCTAGTTTGCAAGTTGAAGAAATCTATATATGGACTTAAACAAGCTTCACGACAATGGTATTTAAAGTTTCATAATGTGATCACATCTTTTGGTTTTGTTGAGAACATTATGGATCAATGTATATACCATAAGGTTAGTGGGAGTAAAATTATTTTCTTGGTCTTATATGTAGATGATATTTTGCTTGCATCAAGTGACTTGGGTTTGTTACATGAAGTGAAACAATTTCTTTTCAAGAGCTTTGACATGAAAGATATGGGTGAGGCATCTTATGTCATAGGCATAAAGATCCATAGAGATAGGTCTCAAGGCATCTTAGGATTGTCACAAGAGACTTATATAAACAAATTTCTTGAGAAATTTCGGATGAAAGATTGTTCACCAAGTGTAGCACCTATTGTAAAAGGAGACAAATTTAGCTTATCTCAATGTCCCCAAAATAATCTTGAGAAAAAAGAGATGGAGAACATTCCTTATGCTTTTGCTGTTGGAAGTTTGATATATGTCCAAGTCTGTACAAGACCAGACATAGCCCTTTGTGGTGGGAATGTTGGGAAGATATCAAAGTAATCCTGGTTTGGATCATTGGAAAGCTGTTAAAAAGGTCTTAAGGTACTTGCAAGGTACTAAAGACTATATGCTGACTTTTAAGAGGACTTACACTCTTGAAGTAGTTAGTTATTCTGATTCAGACATGGCGGGGTGTGTTGATACTAAAAAATCAACATCTGGTTATATTTTCTTATTTGCTGAAGGAGCAATTTCATGGAAGAGTGTAAAATAGTCTTTGACTGCTACTTCAACCATGAAAGCTGAGTTCATATCCTGTTTTGAGGCTAGTTCACAGGGTTTATGGTTAAAGAATTTTATTGTTGGACTTCAAATTGTTGATTCAATTTCTAGGCCTATTAAGGTGTACAGTGATAATTTGGCTGCGGTTTTTCTGGCTAAAAATAACAAAAGTGGAAGTCGAAGTAAGCACATTGACATAAAGTTTTTAGCCTTGAAAGAGCGTGTAAAAGCTGGTCATTTGGTCATAGAACACATAAGTACTAGGGAAATGTTGGCTGATCCTTTAACTAAAGGGATGCATCCTAAAGCGTTTAGGGATCATGTGCCACATATGGGACTTAGGTCTCCATTGTCTTTGTTAGACTAGTTGAACTAAGTCAAAATAATAAAATTTAGTTTTTGTTAAGTTTATTATTCTTGATTTATGTATACATTATGGACAAGAATAATAAACATTTGTGTAAGAACCTGAGTAAACATATAAGGTTTATTCATAAAGTATTTGCCATCTTTGAGTTCAGAGTTATGTTGCTTAATGATACATGGAAAGTAATACTCGTTGTTAAGAGGACTTACTGTTATGATCCTAGTAATATAATTTTGGTTATTTGTTGTGAATGTTGAAACTTGTCACACGGGCCAAGTGGGAGAACGTAAGAGTTTTTTATCTTTTGGCATTCCGGTCAGTTTCATTTTTATGATAATGGCCCTTCATGACAATTGATAAATTATAAATCTCCATTATTTTGGTTTAATATGAAGTTTTAATATTTGTTGGGCTCTATAAAAGGGGCATTCTCTTTGATGGGAAGGTGATGCTAAATCTTGAGAATCCTATGTGAGTGGGTTCCTGACTTGAGATTACTTTGTCTTGTTTCCATCACGATTAGTAATTCGTCAGACATAAAATCTGCTTGTTGGTTTTATCAAATAGCTATGGCGGGGGGTTGGTATAATTATTTATTCATTTAGTTTCCGTATTAAATTTAATTTTGAGACATGATTATTTTACTTGTGGTCTTTTATATATATATATATATATATGATTCAAGCTATGGGTGTGATCTTTGGGATTATATGCAATCCATAGTAAATTTGATAGACGGTGGTGCAGAGCACATGTAGCCTCTACATACAATAAAAGAGCAAGAACTTAGAAGAAACTTTGATGGTGATTTTTCAAGTCTGTTAAAATTAACTTTGTTTTATTTTTTAATGGTAAATTGGTGTATTTAAAAAATTTAGGACGCTAAATAAAATTGGATAATAGTTTAAGGGGGTAAAGTGTAGTTTCCCCAATTATCAAATATGAATTTATAAGTATGTATGATTGTTATATAGGTTTTATGGTTATATGTTATTAATTATAGATTATTTATATTTAAAATAATTAATTTTTAGTTTATTTATATATTAATGACTACATTCGGTCTAACTGATGGTTGAACCAATCGACCATGACTTAGAGGTCATTCTGATTCACTCAGTGACTTGGCTTTTAAAACATTGATTTTAGCTAATTTTATATTTTACATCTTTTTCGACTTAATGCTTTATAATAAAAAGGAAAATTGTCTTCCGTTATAAATAACTTCTACTAGTTTATATATATGCCTTTAATTCTCTGAAGTGCAAATATTTTAAAATGCTTAAAGTATTACAAATCAATCGTGGATGTCTCCTATGTTTAAACCTTTTTATTCATTTCATTCCCTATTTGTTTGACACTTCATACACTTCATATATGAGATCAATTTTCCAAAAAAATATTTGAACTTGGAAGGTTTTAATGTCTTTAATTCAAGATTATAATCCTCTAAAATATATATTATCACTAAATAGTATAAATTTTAAAATATATACAATACTTTTTATTTTTAAATATAATAAAAATTAGGGTAAATTTCACTTTGATACCCTGTGGTATTCTCCATTAATACTTTGGTACCATTTGGAGCTATTTTGTAATTTTAACCATAACAAATTTTGCAAAAATTACATATTGACCCCAAATTTTTTTAAAGTTTTCATTTTAGTCCCTAGATAATATGTATCCAGGGACCTATTTGTAATTTTTTGAAAATTTTTGGGGTGAATATATAATTTTTGTAAAATTTGTTATGGTTAAAATTACAAAATAGTTTCAGAGGTTACCAAAGTGTTAATGGAGAATACCACAGGGTACCAAAGTGTCAGGTTTCAAACCATAGGGTGCCTAAATGTAATTTACCCTAAAAATTATTTTTGTAATTTGTTTCTTTTAAAACTTAAAAATAAATTTTTTTTTTTATCGTAATTAATTATTTTATTTATACTGATATTTTTAGGTTAGACGAAGGTGCAAGGTATCAAGCTTGTCGTGCCCTTCATCTTCTACTTCTATCAGTGTTTTCTGAAGAGAAGGAAAGATGCAGGTAAAATCCTTCAGGAATTTCCTAACTTATCCTTTGTATATTTGTTCACTACTCTTAAATCTTTTTATGGCTATGTATGGGAATTCTCCTTCCTTTTTACTGGGAAATTTTAGTGCTGTTGTGAAACAATAATTTGCATTCTTTCTCCCCTGTAATCTCTATGAATTACACGAAGTTTTGTACTTTCCTTTCTTTCATTCCTAGTAGAGATCAAACGGCTGAATCATTTTTGCATCTAATTATGCAGGCCAGTGATAGATTTAACATCAATTCCCAACTTGAGCATCTCCAAGCTAAATATGTTGGAACTGGGCATGCGGATTTGAATAGATTGTGGGCCTTTTGTTTCTTTAATTTCTTTGTCTACTGTTTTTCTGAACTCTTCTTGGTAATATTTAGTTTTATTTTTCTTTTTTGGACTCAGTGAGTGGGCAGTGAACATTCAGCGTGATAGCTATGCGTCATATGTTGGTCACTATCCCATACTGGCATACTTTGCTATTGCTGAAAATGAGTCAATTGGAAGAGAGCGCTATAACTTCATGCAGGTTCTCACTTTTTTCTCTTTGTCCTCACTTTGATAAGCTTTCTTGATTGCTGCACTGCATAGATTATGGCATTATGCTTTGGTCTGTATGTTGCAATGTGGTTGTGAATGCCAGATCCTTTTCTCAGGTTGTCATCTGTCAATTAAGTTCATATCTATGTTGATTAAAATGTGTACTCTGTTATTTGTGAGATATATTATATTTATAGGAAAGCAGGATTTCAAACTGGAATGTGAGATCAGTAAAAAGCTCATGGCCCCCGGTTCTTTTTTTCTTCCTTTTTATTTTATTTTTGATATACTGGTCTCTATGCTTGTTGCAGAAGAAATAATATTTTTCTTGATTAAGTTTTTTGCAATGTCATTGCTTCTATAAAGTATGAACCATAGTTGCATATTGCTGACTCTTTATATTGTTATATGTTACTTCTCATTGACTGGTGTAGGCTCAAATGCAAATTGACTCACTTAAAATATTGAGAGTAATAATTACGTACATGTTGTAGAGATAAAATGTCAAAGTGAGAGACTGAGAGACACATGTAGAAGGAGAAGCGGTTACATAAATAGTGGCCAGATGATCAATATTGTTCTTCTGGAACTAAATTAGTGTTTTGGAATTCTTAAGAAGCATTTAATTCTGGGATTCAATCCATAAGTGATTGAATGAGGTATATGAAATAGTACAATTTTGTTTTAAAAAAAGTAACTGATTTTGAAAAAAAAGAAGATTCCTATCTAATTATAATTGATTTGGTAAAGGCTGAGAGTCACATATTTTGGCATCAATTTTTGGAAGGGGATACCTAATGGATTATGCATTCCTATCCACATCAATTTGTAATAGTAGTTGGTTGACTTGTTAAATTTGATTATCTAATGTTTTTCTTTAGGATTGGGGAGAGGGATTTTAAAGATTAAGGGTAGGGCCATGTGAGCTACCAACTCATTAGTGATGTAATGTATTTTAATGAAGGACTACCACCACTTGTCCTCCATAGTCATGTATTCCAATATTTGCATTTTGAGACTCAGTAACCCAATTCTTTCCCCTTTCTGTCCCTCTACCTACTTGTTCTCCTAACAATGTCATGGGAAGCTTGCAAGTCAAATGGTGAGGCTCAAGATTAGAAGTAGATAGCCCTGTCAAATTGTAAGCGGCTTGGTATTGCTTAAGTAAAATCTTGGGTTTCAAGAGCTACTGAATGCAAACTATCTTTGTTGGGAGACTCAGTCACCATAGTCTAGTGCTTGATGTGAGTTGAGCCCGAATTAGTGGAGGTGAAATCCCGGAGACCGGATGAGCTACCAAGAAAGAAAATCCTGTAGATAGCCCTTGTCAAATTGTTTTCAGCTTGTCAGTCATCACTCATCACTGTGCTCTGTTCCCGTTAATTAAGATTTGGAATTTTAGTTAAAGTTAAAAAAAGCATGGTTTCATTTGGTTCCATATTTCATTTTAAATTTAGATTCTTCCCGTGTGATTCTATACTGCTATTAATGAGGTTTGATGGCAGTCATACCATCTTACCACTACTAAAAAAAATCAGTGGAAAGCTTATATTACTTGTTATTGAGCTATGCAAGACATGCTTAATGATAGTATTTCTGATTGTGCTTCTTTTGTTTGAATGAGTCCTTGTTGCTTCTAGAGTATCTTATGGTGTTTGATGTTTATACTTTATTATCCGGCTAAAATGCAAGAAAACCCTTTTGAACTTGAGTCATTGTGTAAAAAACCGCTGAACTTTAAAATTTGACGAAAGACGCTTAAACTTTTGATTTTGTACAAATAACCCTTTTTGTTAAGATTTTTATTCAAAAAAATAAGTTTTTTTTTTTTTGTAATCTAATGATTGTTGTATTTATATTAATCCAAACTAAAAATTAACTATTACTGTAATTACTACTAGCAAAAATAAATAAATAAAAAGTTGATCTTTTCTTTTTGCATAGTCACCAAAGTTTAGGGGATTTTTCTACATTTTAGCCTTGTTGTTTCTATTTTATGTGAGCTGTTAGGTACTACTAAATTTTCTCTCCAGTTTGTTGCTTATCCTATATGATGTGTTTGCTTTCTGGACAGAAAATGCTCCTTCCTTGTGGTCTGCCTCCAGATAGAGAAGAAGATTAAGAATCGCAATCTGACTTCCATATTGGATCATCGCTATTAGCCTATATGTCATTACTGGTTGTAGCATTTGACCATTTTGTCTTATTATATTTTGTCAGATTTAGTAAAAAGGATGGATGGTTGTATCACTTGTATGGCACTTATTAGATATTGTTTCATCTTTTTTGTTTTGTTAAAGTTATTACCGCATCAGTATTATTTGACCGAGCATTGTGAAATTAGATCATATATGATAATGTGCATAGCTTCCTTAGTGTTACATTTCTGTTACCATCAAGGACAATCATCCTAAACTGGTTGTAGAAACTATAAGTGTTTGCTTGTGAATGTACTGTTAATTTTGTTTCGTCAAAGTGTGTTTAGTTAGTGACACTGAACGGCCATCATTCTTTTTGTGGGTTTTGGTGAATCGTGTTCTTTTTTCTTTCTAGCTTTTCTTTAGTTTTGTACTAAAATAAAGTATACAATCTCAGCCAAAAAAAAAAAAAAAGTAGACGATCCATCCTCCCTCCCATATTTTTTTTTTTTGCAAAAGTATTCTTAGTATCCTTAAAGTTTGGAGTCATTTTCGATTATATTCCTGAAGTTTTTTTGTTTTGTCAATTTTATCCTCAAAGTATGAGGTTAGTTTCAATTGTACCCTAATAGTTTTTCTTGATCAATTATACCATCAATTTTTTATTTTTTGTGTCAAGTGTACCCTATTTTTTTTTTCTTTTTAATGTCAATTACACCCTTAAAATTGAGAGTACAATTGACTCAAATGTGAAACATTGGGAGTACAATTGATTTAAAAAGCTTTAGGGATACAATTGAATCTAACTTCATACTTAAGTAAAGTAGATTTTCAGAGATTGAGATGTCAACTTATGTATTTTTTAGTGATAAAGTTACATGTTGACTGAAATTTTGTCTAATATTTTCTATTAAGTATTTTATACATCTCAATTTGATTCCCTAGCTTTTTAATTTGTGCTATTTTGATTGTTTTTTTTTATACATATTTCTAAAAAAATATAAAATAATCAAATTTTTTATAGCTTCCTGAATAAATTTTAGATTTAGTTTTATTTAAATAATTATTAAATTTTATTAGTTCCCATACCGCCATACTCCTTACTATCTATTTCACATGGACACTTCATTTTGAGAGTGTGTTGTCGTGTCAGACATGTGTGTCTGTGTCTGACACCCGTACGACACTCACACGACATATATTCATAAATTTCATAATACAAAATCAATTTTTTTTATCTTTAACATAACAAACAATAGAAAATAATGACATAAATGACATATATTATGAATATATATTATAATTTTTAAAGTTTTCATCAAAATTTATGGATTTTTAATTATTTATATATATAAATATATACCGTGTCGTGTCATGTAATTTTAAAAATTCAGCGCGTCAATGTGTCCGTATTCACGTCGTGTCTCATGTCTGTGTCAGTATCCATACTTCATAGCCTACTATTTATGAAAATGTGTCCTTCACATTAATGTGACTATGTGAGTGACCAAGCCATGTTAGGCTTTATAGAAAGATAATTAGGAATGAGAGGCATTTAAAAAAATATTGTGACCCGGTCAATTTTCTAAAAATTATTGCTGGTCACGGTTCAATTCAAATTAGCCCAATTTGAAGCAGTTCTAGACATCTAATCTCTTTGGGAGAAGAATGTTCTAAAAATTGTGACCCTTAGGGCCTGTTTGGGAGAGGGATCATCCTGATCTCATCTCATTTAATCATCATCTCATTCTTAGGATTTGATGAACAGTAATGACTTGGTGTGTTTTGGAACCTTTATCTCATCTCGTCCACATCATCATCTCATTCACAACATCATCTCATTTTCTCTTACAATTATTAATCTATCCCTACTTATACACCTATAATTACCTATACTTTAATACAAATATAAAAAAAAGAATTAGACAAAATAGTAATTTTACATACCCTCATTTATTACACTTATAATTTTCTCTCTTCATCTATCATTTCTCATCATTTTTTTTTCTCTTTTCCACTCACACAC
>QANZ01043648.1:75529-122353 GCA_003254925.1 Chamaecrista fasciculata
CAAAATTTTCTCATCCTCACAATTTCCCATACCATATCACACTTCCCAATATCATCTCATCTCAATATTATTTCAATCAAAACACAACCAAACACCTATCATCTCATCTCATTATCTCCATCTCATCTCATTATTTCCTACCATTTCTACCCCTATACAAATTACAAAAATCCATCAACTTATTTCTACCAACCACAATCATTACATACCCTTTTATATAATTTCACACCCTATTTAACATCATTATCACTAAAATCACCCAAACACCAATACATCATCTCATCTCATCCAATTAAAAAATAATCTCATCCCATCCATTTGGATGAGATTTGATTAAAATTAACTCGCTCCAAAAATAGTATAATCTCATAAATAGTCTAATGGTGACTAAGCCACTTTCATTCTTGAGTCTTGGTGAGACTATCCAACTATATAATCTAATCTGATTTTCATAGTATTGGTTAAAATTAAAAAATAGGTTAAAAGTAAATTTTATATTAATATTGAATGAATTATTTTAAATTGTTTTATTATAATACTCTAATTAGAGTATAATAACTCAAATTTTTCTAGAGTTTAAAGATGTTGATTATTTTTAATGCCAACCCGGGTCCAAATTTTTGGATAAGGTAAATATTTTCTCTATATTCAAGGACAAAGTATATAGTACATTACTTATATATATATATTTTGCAACCGTGCATTACTCATATTTTATTTATGATAATCTATAATATTTTTATTATTAATATTTAATTACTTTGGATATTAAATAAATAATTTATTTTTATATACTTTGGTTAGTTACTTTCGTTAAGGCCTAAGGGTGAACACTAATCAATGTGAGCACGAGCATTATTATTTGCGCACGAATGCATGATTGTTATTCACAATGGTGGAAGATTCTAAAACCTATATCTTTAGAATCTCAAACCTCAATTTTAGCAAAATATTTTAGATATAGTTATTTAAACTCAAGGTTAATTTATGATGTAAAAGTGACATTACATGTAATTTAGTGACGTGGTTTTATATATAATTTTGATTGATTAAAAAATTATTTTTTAACATTAAATTACTTTTAAAAAAAATTATACCACATCACAATTATGTACAATTGTATAATCCACTTTGCATTCCTTAAACTAAATGCTCTAGAAATGGTACGTTACACTATCCTTCAACAAAGTTTTCACATTTAATTTTCTAAAATCCATCAGAGTCAATTCATAAGGCCCTTTTCTTATAAATTATTCTTATTTTATGTTATTGAGCCTTATCTTCAATCCTTCCCAATTTAAATTAGTTTATACACTATTAATTATATATCATTTAAAACTTTAGTACAAAACTAAATTATGTTAAATATAAATAATATAAATATAAAAAGTTAAAACATATAAAATGTGAAAAACGGTAAAAGGGAGAAACTCGTTTTTTCTAAAATAAATTTTAGAAAGTAAAAAATTATAAGAGATTAAATTCATATTAAAATTAGTTCAAAATAAAATTCAAAACATGTCGAACTCATTAGTCACAATATTTATTTGACTTTAAGGATTTGTTTGGATAGTAGGAGGAGAGGGAAGGAAGAGATTGGAGGATGAGGAAGAGATTGAAGGGGGAGAGGAAGGAAGCTCTCCTCTTTATTTGGAGAAGTAAATCCCCTTCCAAAATATCCTAATTTGAAGTATTTGTAATTTGTGAAGGAATGAGGAAAAATGTGGATTAATAGCTAATGCCTTGTCTCCTCCCCTCCAATCTTCTTATTTCCAAACAAGGAGAAGAGGTCCCAAGCCTCTCCTCTCCCTCTCTCTTCTCCCTCAATATCCTCAATCCAAACAAACCCTAAAGGAAGAGTTTATTTTTCAAAAGGCAAAACACCATTTCGTGCCCCTAACGTTTGCGGTGATTTTCAGTTATGCCCCTAACGTTTCATTTGTGTCAGTTGTGCCTCCAATGTAAAACGTTAGTTTCAATTATGCCCCCACCCTCACTAGTGTGCCGTTTTTCGGAACTTTTGAGCTTCAATTCGTGTTCGTTTCAATTTGTTTTGATAAATGAGTTTATGGGTACTCATTTTTGGCTCCTAAAGATCATTTTGCACATGGAAATTTTGAGAAAAATGCTTCGTTTTGCTGCATTTCGTTTTGGTCCTTTTTAGGGTTCATCGGGTCCGATTTTCTTCGAATTTGGGGCTATTTTGAGCTTAATCTTTGAAATTGATCCAAAGAATTAAGTTTGTGATGTCCAAAAATTACAACCCATATGAAATCTGATCAAAATCGAGCTCAAATTGTGCGAAAATGGTGTTTCTTTTTGTGGATGATTGAAATTGAGGGCATAATTGAAATTAACGTTTCACATTGGGGGCACAACTGACACAAATGAAACGTTAGGGGCATAACTGAAAATCACCGTAAACATTAGGGGCACGAAAAGATGTTTTGCCTTTTTCGAAAAAAGTACCCTAGAATAAATATATATATTTTTAAATAGTCATACAAGACAACTCAATGACAAAAAATGAAAAAAAAAATAATGAATTCAAAAGTGGCATAAATTGTGAAACCTAATAGGGATAAGAATATAACTGATATGAAGAGTAGTGATCAGCTCGCACCAAAGTTGTTAGTATAGGAATTTGGTTACTATCTTTTGTGATCAAAGGTTTGGGCATGCTCCCAATGATGTTGGTTAAACTCCTATGGTGTATTGTGATAATATGAGTATTGAATTGGATCTCTTCATATAATTTGCCAAGGATCAAGTGGCTGATATACTCATTAAACCTCTCCCAAAGCCTCAATTTCTTTCCATGTGTGACAAACTCAGTGTTCATCCTCTTCCCCAGAGTTTGAGGGAGGCTAATAAGGATAAAAATATAGCTGAATAGGGGCTTTGCGTGCTCGTTTTATGTAAAATAAATAAGGGACTAAATTGTTAACTTAGTAAAGAAAGAGAGACAAAATAGTAAATTTTCTCTTATTTTTAATTCATAGACTATAGTTTTAAACATGGACGACCAGGGGTGGAGCCATATAATATAAGATATGAAAAGTAGTGGGTTGGCACCAAAGTTGTTAGTATAAGAATTCGGTTATTACCTTTTCTAATTCTTTATTTCATTCATTCATATTTGTTAGTTGAGCTGACTTCTAATCTATTGCCTTATATTCTCTCTGTGTATATATGATGTGCTACAGCTCATTATAAATAATTGTATTCCTTTATCATCAATACAATAAAAAATTCCTATAAAACCACACATCAAATGAAAAAGGTAAAAATATCATTTTGGTCCCCAAATTTAATACTAATTGTAAATTTCATCCTCATTTTTTTGCGGTCAGCCGGTCAAGTTGGCTCCCAATGTTTTATATTTTAGTGAATTTTGTCCTTACACCAGCTTTTGTCAATAAATTAACAACATACTTTATCTTATTTTTCAATATGAGTTAGGATTTGAGTTGCTTTTACTATCAATTTTACATTACCGTCATCAGTCACGTAAAATTTGTTGTTAATATTTGGTCAAAATAAGAGCAAATGATAAAACTGACCAAAATATGAAACATTAAGGACGAAATTGATCGCAAAATAAGAATGTGGATGAAATTGACAATTAATATAAAATTTAAGAACCAAAATGATGATTTTTCTAATAAAACAAAGTACATTTTTCACACTAAATTTTATATTTATTTTAATTTAATATTTTAATTTATTATCAATTTTATTTTTAAAATTTTATATTTTAATTAATTTTATCATTTGTTCTAATTCTATGGAATGAATGAATCAATAATTTATAATATATTATGTAAACTATTGAAGAAAAACCAAAATTTTAATTCAAATCTAAAAACCATAAAGTATACCAGATTCTTACCCAAAAAAAAGCATACCAGGTTAATTTATTTGATAGAGTTAGGATAATAGATAAAACCCGTTAAAATATAAAACTTTAAAAATTAAAAAAAAAAAAAACAAACTTTACATATAAAATTAAAAATTGTTACTGAAAATTTGAAAACAATGAAAACAAAAAATATAACATTTGGCCATCAAATAATTAAAGAGGTAAAGTACTATTTGGTCCCTCCTTTTTCACACTTTGAACTATTTGGTCCCTGCATTTTTTAAATAGACTATTTGGTCCCTCCTTTTTCACACTTTGATACTATTTGGTCCCTGCACTTTTGAAATAGACTATTTGGTCCCTCATTAATCACAAATGTCAACTCGTTAGTCCCTCTAGCCTATATCTGTTACTAACAATGATGATTTGGCCGTTTGCAGCTAAAAATGGAGTCACCAAAATATCTCCATCACATTTTAATACAAATGGGTCTGGTTCAATTTTTAATTTTTGCCCGGTTCAGTTTATTTTGGTGACTAGGATGACAAAGTGGCATTTAACAGTGTCATGTTAACAGCCAAGTCATCACTGTTAGTAACAGATATAGGCCAGAGGGACTAACGAGTTGACATTTGTGATTAATGAGGGACCAAATAGTCAATTTCAAAAATGCAGGGACCAAATGGTATCAAAGTGTGAAAAAAGAGGGACCAAATAGTCAATTTCAAAAATGCAGGGACCAAATAGTTGAAAGTGTGAAAAAGGAGGGACCAAATAGTACTTTACCTCATAATTAAAAGACAGTGTCCAACACTGAACGACGGCAGCAACAAACAAACACTGACAACAGTTCCTAACGCCGTTAGCGAAACCGTCTATACTCTAAAACAGTAAAACTTCCCTTCTCCTCAATCGTCGTCTCTCTCTCTCTATCTCTCTCTCTCTCTTCTGTTTCTCTCTCTTCTCTCTCTCTCTCTCTCTCTTTGCAACAAACCCCACAGTCTCCTTCCTTCCTTCTCTCTCTGAAACCTCCTTTTCCTGTTTGGAGCTTCAAGGTGCGCCTCAATCACGTCAGCTTCGCTCGTTCGTGTTCTGTGTTTCTATGCCGATTCTCACATCGCCATCATCTGTAAAGCTCAAGTATATTCTCTGATTTCTGATTTTCCAAAACAAGGGTTTCCTCACTTTTTTTTTTTCTGTTTTTCTTTTGGAAATTTTGGGGGTTTCGACTGTGAATTCCGCATTTATAGCATTGATTTGGGATCCTTCTGACTTTTAAGGGTTCTGAAATCTCAACTCCCTCAAATTTGGGCTTTTTCCCCTTTGGTTGATATTCACTCTTAGTTCCCCATACTGGGTTTCCTCTTCCTTTTTCAAATTTCCTGGAAACTTTCTGTTCTGTGTTTTGTTGACGCTCTTTGCTTTCTGGAGAGAATTTTTGTATTTTTTGAAGTTATTGCGGATGATAATGGCGGGGTAGTAATCCGACTGAACATGATCTTCGTTGTTGAAATCTGTGTTCATTTTATTGTCAATTAAGCTGTTGTTTTTACTGTTGTTTTTTATTACTAATAGCATTTTGTGATAGAAGATCCTTAAAATTCCTCCGTAGTTGACTGTTCTCCCTTCCCTACCCTTTTGATTCTTAGCTGTTTCTGGTCTTCACCTTCTTTTTAAATATTAGGGGTGTTTTAATCTAGAATTGTAACTAAGCTCAGAAAAACTGCCATTTGTGAATCAGTGATTTTGTTGGTGATTGTTTGTTATATGTATAAATTTGGACTGAATTGATAATACGTTTCAGACTAGTTCATGCATTTTACTGTTACGTGTCTGATTTTTACAACTGATTGTATGTTTGTGTTATAATTTTCCAGGGAAAAGTGCTTACAGGTTAATGATGCAGATTTGTATCTGGGGATGTAATTGGTGGACGTGTTAGACTAAGAAGTTTAAATCTGTGGTACATTATAGAATGGGTGCTGCTTGTTGTGTTGCTTCCAAAGATAAGCATAAAACCATACAAAGTGGATCAACTACTGAAATTTTACAACGGAACATTCGCCATTCTCCAACATGGAGCTTTCGATGGGATCACCGAAGGCGTGTAGCTGGTGAAGATACTTCTATAAATTGGCTTTCTGATGGGGTTAGCCAAAATGATGGAACAGAAGACAAAAATGACTCAGCTAATAAGCCAGAGGATGGAATCACAATGCAAAATAATCAAAGGCATGTAGAGCAAAAGTTGCCGATTTCTGAAGGAACTTCTGGGCATGCTAGGGCTTTGACATTAGGTAACTTTCATGTATTCCACTATCACCTACTTCTGCTTGGAGTGGAATCTTGCATCAACGACTTCATTATTGATTTTTTTATTTTTAAAAGAACAAATAATGACAGTGAATGAAAGAGGCCTAAATCTGTTTATCCAGATAATTTTGGGTCATATTTTCCTAGAGTGGAGTTGTTGCATAATGCATATGATGGTTGGTAGCAGAAAACATATGCTCAACTCAACTCAATCATGAATCTAGATAACTTAGTTTAAATTGAAGTGATTAAGATACCTTATTTTGATACACTGGCCTAATTTTGTGTTCAATTTTTCTGATTGTTTTGTTTTCGAAGAAGTTGAATAACTTCCTTTGAGGTTAATTCTTGAATTTAAGCAGTGGAAGATACTATATCCTCTACGAATAGGATATAGAAGTGAACTTGTTTGATGGCACTCTGATGAATGTCCTTTCTGCATGATAACCTTTGAGTAAATATGAATTTTTTTCTTAAGTTGGAATCAAATACCCTTTTTCTTAAATGGGTTTGGTTTTGTGAAATGGGCCTTCGTAAACATTAGTACAACCTTAGTTGTATATTGACGATTGCAAAATCTTTACATCCTACAGGAAACTGAGTCTTCTTTCTTTTCATTATCCTTTCTTTATGATGCATCATTCCCAGATTTGTGGTATCCTCATTTCTTTAACCTTCTTTAGCAGTAGCATTGTATCTCCTTAGGTTCTTGGCAGCTATACATAGAGCTATTAAAGGGCCCAGATTTCTTCTTTCTTTTTAGTTATAAAATGAAACAAGTATGGTTGAAGAGTTAGTTTCAAGTGGGACTCTTTGTTTATAAATTATTCTTTTCATTGACAGTTGATGCTTGATGTTTTACCAAGGTAATAATGGTACTTGTTGGATTGGTTTGTGTAAAAAGTATTGGAGTATCTATTGTCATCTGAAGCTCAATTTCTTGGAGCTACGTTGTTTTTCTTTGTTTATGCTTGCCTTTGTAGTTCCTGAATATAATATTACCACATACATGTTTATTAAACGTGTGCCAAGTGACCAATGCGGGGTTGGTCCAAGTAGTAAGCGACTTGATATCGTTTAAGCAAGGTCCGAAGTTCAAGACCTTGTTAATGCTGCTACCCCTGTTGAGAGACTCTCCTAATATAGTTAGGTGCATGACACATATCGAGTCTGGATTAGTCAGGCAAAGAAGATAAGATGTGTGTCAAGTGCAAAGCATTGGGTTCTGATAGGTTCCCTGTACTGAATATCAGAAAAATAGGCTACAACACAGCCTCTTACTTCATTCACATATAAGAAAAACAGCCAAACCAGCAAATTACAGATGCACTAGCAGCTAACACAACCCAAACACAGCAAGAATAAAGACAGAAATATAAAGATAACTGGGCATTCGAGAGGCCAGACTCTCCCAACAATTTCCCTACCAAATTCCTGAATGAATCCCCTAACCACGACCCTCCTAACAAATACAGCATGCACTCACACACACACAGCAGACCCAAACCTCCACTAAGGTGTCAGAAAACATTATGCAATGCTGTCCCCACTCTCCGTACTGATCACTACCCCTTTTCCTTTCTTTTTCTCACTCAGGGACTGATTTGGTGCTGGCCCAATTCCCTTAGGCTCATCCTTGTTTCTTCTCTTATAGGTTTTCCACTCACCTGACTCCCTAGGCCCATCAGGTTCATCTGATGTAACTTGGATAATAGGAAAAAGTAAAGTGAAATATCAAGACTGCTAATTCCACACCACCTTTTTACACTCACCTACATCTCTTCTATGATACTAAAGATCTTTTTTGTAGTTGATAGATCAATGGTGTAGAAGTAAGACACCTATTTGTGTAAAAAATAAATACTGGCCAAATAGACTTATCCAAAATATTATAAAAGATGAAAGAAAAGAAGAGCTCGCCTTTGAAAATGAAATCATGTAAGTTAGAAATGGACATAAAAACCAGTAATAGATACATTAGCAAAGCAAATAGTTACAGAAAAAAGATTGGATCTAGTTATTGATTGAAACCTAGGCAAGGGAAGAAAAGAATTTGAAAGAAAATGTGAATATTGGAAAATTTGGAAATATGTTGAAGGTTGCTTGATATTGTAATGTGGAGTGTTTCCAAGAAGGAATAGGGTCTTGTCAAAGAAAGTACTACTCTTTTGGATAGTTGATAGCAGAGAAAATCTACTATTTGGTACTTGAATTTATACCGAGTCAATGAATCAGTCATTGAATAATAGAAATACACAATTTTCTCTTGATATCATAATTATCAATGATTTGGTCCCTGGTTTTGTACTTTTTGGTCATTGAATGTGTATTTTTTTGGTCCTTGAATTTGTACTGAATTTATATTTTTTGGTCCCTGAATTAGACTTGGGGGTCAAATTGTTGACAATTGTGATATTTCAGAGACCAAGTCTGCAAGTCGTATAATCCGATTATTGAGGGACTGATTTGTTGACTCAGTATAAATTTAAGGGCCAAAAAGTAGGTTTTCTCGTGATAGTATGTGGATATATATTTTATAGGTCTGAATCTGATCACTGATATAAAAAGTAAGTTAACCATAGAGAAAATCTATTTTTCAGTCCTTGAATTTGTCCCAAAATTATGATTTAGTCCTTGAATGTTAGAAGAATACATGTTAGTCCCTGATTTTTTTTTTACAAACATTGGCTATTCAGTCCTTGAAATATTTTGTATCCAGGTTTCATTCTTTTCAAGTTCAACCATAGTTCCTTTATTTTGTATTAAAAACAATATGAAAAGAATGAAAGAAACCCTTTAAACCATGATGCTTAACTGCTGCCTTGTATACACTCAAAGAACAGGGTTGTGCACTTCCAAATATAGGGGGCAGGGATGTTATACTGTGAATCTTCGACTAGGTTTCATTCTTTCCAAGTCCTATAATAATTCATATATTTTGAATTAAAAATAATAAGAAAAGAAAGGAAAAGAAACCCTATAGTCCATGATCCTGAACAACTGCCTTGTATACACTCAAAGAACAGGGTTGTGCACTTCCAAAATTAGGGGCCAGGGATGTTGTTATATCGTGAATTTTCTTCTGTATTATGGCCTCATCAGATATCATTCCTGATCTGAATCATATGTATTCAAATTTCCTTTACTGGTTGCTTTGTGTCTGACATGGTTATTTATGCCTGTGGCAGATCAATCTAATTCAAGGGATGTCTCCATGGGTCTGAGCATAGAGCAGGTGCGGTTATAAAAGTGAAAATTTTTAATATTATTTTACATTTTTATTTAGCTTATTTATTCATGTATTTATTGCTGTTGTTATTGTTGTTGTTGTTGTTGTTATTGTTATTATTTTATCTATTTGACAATCTCCATATCTGTAAATTACATTGTAGGTTAGTGGGTCAGCAGAATCACCAATAGTATCACGTTCATCCCCTTCTAAACCATCATTTCCGGCATCTTTGGCTTCCTTTCAAGCATCCCCTGTTTCGTTCCAAAGTCATCTACCTCCTGCCTGCTCAACATTAGGGTGTCCCTGCCATTCCCCAGGACACCCCTTATCACGGCAAGTTTCTCTTTGCCAAATCCCAGGGTTCAAGTCACCAAGCAGTTTCCCTGCTTCAGAAGAAAGGTCATCGTTCCCCTCATGGAGCAATGAAATACGTAGGTTCTCCCGTGGTGGTTCTTCTGATGGTTGGTCTATTCCTGGCTTTCCTGAGCTGATGGGCACTTCCCGCGGTGGAAGATGGTCTTTCGATAGTGAGTCTGTTGGATTTGATGATGAAAAGTTGGCCGCATCCTGTAGCCAGAATTCAACTTCTCTGGTTGATCTGCGCACATGTGGTGTTTGCTCAAAGCTCTTAACTGAGAGGTCTTCTTGGAGAAGTAATGAACTTCCAGTAGTTGCTGTTCTCATCTGTGGACATGTTTATCACACTGAATGCTTGGAGAGTATGACACTTGAAATAAACAAGTACGATCCAACTTGCCCAGTCTGCACTTTTGGTGAGAAACAAACTAACGAGTTTTCAGAAAAAGCTCTGAAAGCTAAAATGGCTTTGAAGGCTAGAAACAAGAGATCAATGAACAGAGTTGTGGATAGCGGTTCTGATGATGATTCTGTTGTCTTTGATGACTTCAAAGGTAGAGGGAACCGAGGTCAAGATTTGCATTCCAAATCCAGGTGGAGAAGCTCCTCTGGGAAACCCTTCCTTAGGCACTTCTCATTTGGCTCAAAGAGCTCCAAAAACTTGTCAGATAATCACCCTGCAAGAAAAAAGGGCTTCTTTTGGACAAAATCTAGCAAGCAATAAGTTTCTTCTTGGTGTTGAGAGGTAAGTTGATTGGTCTTCTTTTTGTTGCCTGCCCGTAGACTATCAGACAGCATAGTTAGTGTTGTCTTTTGCCTTGCATTAGCACTATCGAAATTATGTTTGGCTTCTTTCTTTTCCTTTTGTTGTTAGCAGATTATTGTGCTTCCAAATCTTTTGTTGGAGTTTGGTTATGTGTTCAACAGAAATTAAAATTCAGACCTTTTAGAGAAAAATGCAAAAACTCCCCTTCAACTATGACTTGATTGCAAACTCCTGTGACTTCTAAACTTGCCAATAGCCCTCTTCAACTATTGCCTAGTTGCAAATAACCCCTTAAACTATCAAAACTAGCAAATACCTTCCTTAAACTATCAAACCTAGGCCTAGCAAATACTTTCCTTTAATAATAGTCTAGTTTTAAAACCGTCTTGAACTATAAAATTTAGCAAATAACCCTTTGAGCTTTCACAATTTTTTATTGAATTCTAACTATACACAAGTTTTCACATAATATTTCTATGCATTCATATTCAATTAGTTTTTAAAATTATATTGTCTACCAAAAATCCCAAATAAAGTTAATTCAAAGACGCTAAAATTTAAAATGTTATTTGCTAAATTTCAAAGCTCAAGGGAGGTATTTGTAAGTTGTAACTAAATCATAGTTGAGGAAGGGTATTTGCTAGATTTGATAGTTGATGGGGTTATTTGCAGCTAGTCCATAGTTGAAGGGGGCTATTTGCAAAGTTTGATAATTGTAGGGGCTATTTGCAATTAGACTATAGTTAAATGGGGGTATCTACATTTTTTCCAAACTTATATATTCAGTCAATAGGAGTTCATGTCTGTGCATTCTTCTTTTTCTTTTCTAAGCAGATTCCATTCTGCAACCTCCGACGAAGGATTTTGATCAGGGACTGATATGCTATTCATGACAATTTGATTTAGAACTCCAAGCTTTGGTTACAACATGATTAGAGGCTGAAGTTTCTCTCAAAAGAAAAAAAAACTTGGAAAACATACTGAAGGTTTACTTAGAGAAGAAAATTTCAATGTCTTTGGACCGGGGTCTTTTATTATGTACAGATCGATTTGTTTAGCGACTGGGATCTTTAATTATGTACAGATCGATTTGTTTATCGCAGCGATATATAGTGCATACTTGATACTACAGACATCCAAAAGAAAATCTGCTAGCAATGGATCTGCAGATAGATAGATAATGCTTGCCATTTGCCCATGTGCAGTTCTGGTGTTGGGCAAATGATCTTCACAGATTTTTGGCCAAAATACCATTTTGTTATGATTAAGTTGGTTGCCTTTTGTAGTGAAAGAGAATTTCAAGAGAAACAGCACATAGGATCAATGCTTGTTAGCAACAGATCGAGTTTATTAGGCATGTATGTTTACACCTTTAATCCTTTATATTTTCCGTTTTACATATTTTGAATTTACCTACAGGGATCTTTCAAATCCATTACTGGATGTGATATCAGAAAGGCATTTGTGAAATTCTATATCTAATGGGTAATATAGAGTTTAGAGTTGTTTACGGTTAAATTATCTTGAGTTTTATACATTTATATTAGGGTAAATTATACTTTGGTACCCTGTGGTTTGACTCTATTTCACTTTGGTACCCTGTGGTTTAAAATTTAGCAAATAACCCTATTTCACAATTTTAACGGAAACTTGGTCACCTGATCGTGTTCTGGTCAAAATCCTTCTCCTCTCCAAAATCAAAATGTGCCCCTCTCCAACCCAAACAAAATATGTCCTCTATTCACCAATTTGTTGAAATCCGACGAAATGTCACTGGAAAAATTATTAAACCCCATGTTGAGGCGAACCAAATTAGGCAAATCGAAGAGAAATGCTGGGGTTTCTCAAGAGAACAAGTTTTGCTGCAAGTAAAGATTGCGAAGGTTGACGCAGGAAGCGAGATCTGAAGGGAGAGTACCAGTCAAGGCGTTGAATCGCAAGATGAGAGTCCGAAGGTTGGTGAGGTTGCCGAAAACGCCGGTAGGCAATGGGTCGGAAAGCGCAACGCCGGGAAGGTGAAGCTCAACGATGCCGTCGCGTTCGCATTGGACGTCGGCCCAATTGCAAGCATTTGGGTCCGTCAGGTTCGAAAATAGGGTTAGGCCTCCGACCGCCTTCCGGAGAGCCACGATTGCGGCTCGCTCAGAAGCCAGATCTGGTTTCGCTACAGGAAGTAGAAGAAGTGAGAAATAGAAGAATGAGAGAAATAACAACAATGGAGATCCTTTGAGATGAGGAAGAGGCAGCATTGTACGTGTTGCTGAAACATAAAGATGAGAAGAAGAAGAAGAAGAAGAAAGAAAAGAAGAAGAAGAAAGAAAGAGTTTTGTTGAATGTGTGTGTATATGAATCAATGGAGGTTACTTTTGGGTTGGAGAGGAGAAGGATTTTGATGAACATGAAGACACAGAGAATGCCGATTTGAGGGTGAGATAAATTTAATTTAAGCGGACGTGAGATGCCAAATTTCTGTTAAAATTGGACGGAAAATGTTTTGAGGGTACCAATGTGTTAAAGGTCCAAACCTCATGGTACCAAAGTGTCAGGTTTCAAACCACAGGATACCAAAGTGAAATAGGGTCAAATCACAGGGTACCAAAGTGTAATTTACCCTTTATATTATGACGCTTGAAACATTATTTTATTGACCATATACAGATTTGTAGTATGATCTAACGGCGTAGAGCTCTATTGAGAGCTCCATGATGTTTTTCTATATGAAACTTATTTATTTTTTTTTTTAATTTTTAGTCTTTCCAATTTGTTTTATAATAACAATTTGAACTCATAGAGGTATAGTTTTGGTTTTCTTTTTTTGTTTTTTTTATACATGTTAATTATTTAATTTTGTTAACATGATTTGAGGAGATCAAATAATTTGTTATTAAAAGAATGATAGACAAAAAAAAAAATATAATTTCAATATTTAAGGTTTTTTTATAAAAACAATTGGTCGGATGTTTAAATTGGTCTTATATTTTTATCTCAATTTATTTAAATTAATTTTCTTTTAGAATGCTTAAATTAAGGCCAAAGTGCGAATTTGGTCATGTAACTTTGCTCAAGTTCCCATATTAGCCCTTTAATTTTTTTTTTGCCTCGTATTTGGTCCTATATCTTTGTTTCAAGTCTCAAATCAGTCCTATATCTTTTTTGTTTTAGTTTTGGTCACATATGTTTTGGAAACCTCCTACCGTTAGTTCTCTGTCTATTTTAAATTACAGTTTAGTCTTGAAAACTTTTATTCTCTTTCACTTTAGTCCCTGACTATCAAAATGAAAGTCAAAGAGCATCCTTAAAGATTCTCAAATCTTACATCTTGGTCTCTAATCCAAGAATTCTTAATGAAATGGAATAAAAATGCAAAAAGAACACAAATTAAAAGCAAATGACAGAGGGACCAAAATTAAAAATGCAGAAAATTTAAAACCCGCTGGAAAACGTACGGAAATCGCCAAGAAACTCAAAAACTCATCCAAAAACTCCAATTCTCACTAAAATCTCTCGTAAATAATCGCCCTTAAATGCTTTAAGAAAGGATTTTCGAAAATCTACATTTTTGAGGAGGGAGGTAATAGAAGATTCCCTTTGGTGATTCCGAGAGAGAAGTTCTAAAATCCCTTACATTTCTTCTATCACCTCCCTCCTCAAAAGTTTGGATTTTTGAAAATTGTTTTTTAAAGCATTTGAAGGTGATTTCTTTTAGCAAGATTTCAGTGAGAATTAAGGTTTTTGGATGAGTTCTTGAGTTTCTCGGCAATTTTTGTACGTTTTCCGATGAGTTTGGGACATTTTCCGGTGGGTTTTAAATTTTCTATGTTTTCAGTTTTGGGCCCTCTGTCATTTGCTTTAATTTGTGTTGTTTTTGCATTTCTATTTCATTTCATGAAGAATTCATAAATTAGGGACCAAGATATAAGGTTTGAAAATCTTCAGGGATGCTCTTTCACTATATTTTGATAGTCAGGGACTAAAGTGAAAGGGACTTGAAGTTTTCAAGACTAAACTGTAATTTAAAATAGACTAGGACTAACGGTGGGAGGTTTTCAAAACATATGGGACCAAAACTGAGACAAAAAAAGATATAGGACTGATTTTGGACCTAGAGCAAAGATATAGGACCAAAGTCGAGACAAAAAAAGTTATAGGACTGATTTGGGAACTGCAGCAAAGTTACAGGACCAAATTCGCACTTTAGCCTTAAATTAATTTTATATATTTTATCATGGTTTGTTTTTGTCTATATTTATTTTTGGACCCACTTGATATAAGCATAATTTACAATTATGGACCACATCATCAAATTCATTAGCAATATTGCAATTACAGTTTTGGCTACCAACGCAACCACATCAAGTAAACGAGAATCACACTGTAATAGCTGCAATGGAATGACATTGAGATGCAAATATCCTTTTCATAGCGCTTTTTTCATACGAAGGGAAAGTCTTTTTAAAAAAGAAAGGTCAAAGTGCACTTTTAGTCCCATAACTATTGCTAAAGTCTCAATTTGGTCCCATAACTTTTTTTGTTGCACTATTGGTCCATATCTTTTGTTCAAGTTGCAGATTTGGTTCCGTGTTACACTTTTGGTCCCATATCTTTAGGTCATGTTGCAGAATTGGTATTATACTTTTTTGTCAAGTTGCATAATTGGTCTTATATCTTTGGGTCTGGTGCATAATTGGTCTCAGATCTTTAGATCAAGTGAAACTAGCAATGAAACTTTTTGAAAAGATAGGACTAATCCTGGAACCTGACCAAAAGTTTTGGGACCAAAAGTGATACGGGACCAAATCTGTAACTTTTTGCAAAGATATAAGACTAAAAATGCAACAAAAAAAGTTATGGGACCAAATTGAGACTTTAGCAAAAGTTATGAAACCAAAAGTACACTTTGACCAAAAAGAAAAGAACAAAGCAGAGGTAAGGTGGACTGAAAGAGGGCAAAATATCTGACTAGCAAACTCTCATGTTAGACATTTTCATTCTCGGAGAAAATCACTTTTACTCTCTTTCCACCAAAAACTTTATGATTTAGGTTTAGGGATGACAACGGATAGGGTATCCGGTGGTTTTGCCACTATCCGTATCCGTATCCGTTTATCCTATCCAATATCCGTACCCTATCCGTATCCGATAAATTAATATCCGTATCCGCACCCTATCCGATATCCGGTATCCGACGGATATCGGATATTTTTTTGGACGGATACGGATGGATATCCTAAGGATCCTAAAAAATTTGCATCCCTTTAGGTTGAAGGGTGTTTCATAAAGGTCTCCTTC
This sequence comes from Chamaecrista fasciculata, assembly GCA_003254925.1. Classification (NCBI taxonomy): domain Eukaryota; kingdom Viridiplantae; phylum Streptophyta; class Magnoliopsida; order Fabales; family Fabaceae; genus Chamaecrista; species Chamaecrista fasciculata. The sequence goes on from QANZ01043648.1 coordinate 91,349, forward strand.
ATGAGTCATTTTGTTTTCTTTTGTAGGCATCATCCACATATCTTTCTAGGAAGCGGATTCGCTCAAGTGCGTAAATTATTGATCTGGACCGTCCATTAGAATGAACAAGTATCATATCATTCTAATGAATGATTCAGATCAAATAATTCACATACTTTATAGAATCTGTACTTTAGCAAATCCGTTTCCATCCTTTTAGATCTAAGTAGGGGGTTGCATGGCCAATTTCTAATTCTTCATTTTTTTTATTGGATTATATTGGTAGCAATTTTCTCTCACATTATATTTATTTATGTATAAGGGGTTATTGAACATTTTATATAAGTAGCCTAATTAATCTCATTAAGAATATATTATTCTACTAATTATATATTTTTGTAATGCCCGGTTAATGCCCAAGGTTGTTTAGGCTAGATATATCATTTTTGGGCTGTACTTCCCCACGGTGGGATAGTCATACAAAAATGTTGAAATCTCATTTTAGTCTCTAAACTATAGAGTTAATTATGTATTGGTCCCTAAATTATTTTTCGTTCTATTTTGGTTCTTACTTTCTCACTTGTTTCCCCCTTAGTTAGTTTATGATTAAGATTGAAGATTTTTCTTTTTTTTTTTTGTCAACTCACTTATTAGAACATGTATAAGAGAGAAATATTTTATCTTAATTGTTCAAATCAGAGATGACGACATAAATCAGATAAAATCACGTTTTGAATTAATAATATATTAAATGAACAAAATTGAGAAGCAAAACAACTTGAAAAATAATTTAGGAATCAAAATAGAATTCACGTTATAATTCAGGGATCAAAAATGAAGTTTTGACCTAAAAAAACACAGAGGCTAACATTCATCGTCACTTTCATTCTCCATCTCAGGTTACTTGGAACTTGGAACATGGACCATGGTGCTTGTTAAAATGATTGAGAGTGGGTTAAATAATGGTGGTAATGTGAATATTGATATGTTGGAAGCCATTCTTGATATGTTGAGAAAGGATTGGAAGGTGAATTGTGTTCATATCTACAGAAAGATTAATTTTTTGTGCTGACCATTGTCTTGATATGCAATTTGGAATTCATGTTTGGGACTTGGGAGCAGCCTATTCCTTGTATTATAGTAAATTTGTTAGGAAAAAGTACCTTTTGGTCCCTAAACTTTACAAAAAGTTGTCAATTTCGTCCCCATTCTTATTTTTTCAGTCAATTTTACTTTCAATGTTTCACATTTTGATCAATTTTATCTTTTTCTCTTAATTTAGCCAAATATTAACCACATATTGTAATGTATAATAGATAGAAAAAGAAACTCAAATCTTAACTCAAATTAAAAAATATGATAAAGTCTGTCATTAATTTATTAGAAGAAATTAGTTTAAGGAAAAATTGACCAAAATGTGAAACAGGAGGAATAAAATTGATTTTGAATAAAGATTGGGAACAAAATTAACAATTTGTATAAATTTGGAGAACAAAATGATGCTTTTGCTGATAGTGTGACCTGTGGTTTTTATTTTGCTGGGTTGTTGACTATTCTTTCTTGGGCTTTGGCCTCGAGTTTGTACCAAAAAGAAAAATGAAAATCTCCACCATCAATCACTCTTGATATTATTTCATCTATTTTCTTTGGGAGATTATTTGCTTGAAGCAGACTCAAAATCCCTTTTACTTTTCTAATCTTTCTTTAATTCTTTTTTACTTATAATCTTGCCTATGTTTTGATTGCATTTAAAATCTTTTTTTTTTAAAAAAAAATTTAAATTAGTCCAATTCCAGAAATAGAAAAGAAAATAATCGGTAGAAAAGAAGGGGTACGTACGTATTTTAATTTGTTAATTTGAACTTGTGCATATCTATATATAATTCAATTAAATTGAAAAAAAATAATAATATAAACTACAATTGAGCATCATTTATAGTAAAATTATATTGATTAGTGGGACTACATATATATGATTTTTTTTTTCTTTTTTTTTTTTTTTTTNCGACGACAAAAACAATGACGACGAGGATCTTCAATGAATCAATTTTGGTAAAAAAAAAAAAAAAAACCAACAATTTCTTTATCAATGAATATTAATATTAACCCTATTCAGTTTTAAACCCCCTTGAATTACATGCACTTACATGTATATATGTATGCATGCATTGAATTTAAGCAAGTTTTAGGAGGAGGCAAAATTGCTACATTCACACAGTTTCAGTTAACATTAGAAGGTAATGTGGCAATTTTGTCCCTCTAGAATTGCTTAAATTCAGAGAAACGCAGGATCTTTAATTATAGAAGATCCATCCTCCATAAGAATTAAGACTGAAATAGGTTAATTTAATAACTAATTCAAAGATTAAATTGTAAGTTTTTTTTTTCCTTCTTTTTTTACCTTCCACTAAGGTTAGCAAATTGGGCAAACATTGCAGTTCCAGAATGATCATCAATAGGTCTATTCTCTAAATTTGTTCCTGGTGGTACTGGTGGGCCCACAGGATTATGTTGTTGTTGTTGTTCTTCTTCTGTATTAGTATTAGTAGGTGCTGTTGGAGGCAAACCAGAAGAAGATGAAGATGAAGATGAAGAAGCACCAATTGCACCACCATCATTATTATTGTTATCATTATTATTTTTGATCTCTTCCTCTGATTTTCCTTGTGTGAAAGCCTCTTGAAGCTGTAGGGCATACTCCAAATTCCATAGGACATCCCCCATTGAAGGCCTATCTACCCCATATTCTGCAAGACACTTCTCTGCAGCCTCAGCAAACTTCTTCAATGACTCTGGGTTCACTGTCCCTACAAGATAAGGGTCCATGATCTTATCAATCAACCCTTTTCTCTTCCATTGCATTGCCCAATCTGCCAAATTCACTTGCTCTCTTGGTAACTGTGGGTTTAAGGGTGCCCTAGCACATAGTACCTCCAATAGGACTACCCCAAATGAGTACACGTCAGACTTATCTGTTAACTGTTGCCTCCTGAAATACTCAGGATCTAAATACCCAAAACTACCCTTCACTGCTGTGCTGACGTGGCCTTGTCCCATTGGTGCATCCTTTGAAAGCCCAAAATCTGCCACTTTGGCTGTGAAATTCTCGTCCAAAAGAATATTTGTTGTTTTCACATCACGATGGATTATTCCTTGTGCTGTTCCTGTGTGAAGATAGTGAAGTCCACGAGCTGAGCCAATGCAAATTTCGAGTCTTTGTTTCCATGAAAGAGGAGGAAGGTTTTTTCCATATAAGTGGTCTCTGATTTGCCCATTCGACATGTATTCATAAACCAAAATCATTTCATCGTTTTCGTCGCAATACCCAATTAAAGAAACCAAATGTCTGTGTCTTAATTTCGATAACATTTGAATCTCTGTTTGAAATTCATTAATCCCCTGTTCTGATTGTGGGTTTCCTCGTTTTATAGCCACTTTCGTGCCTTCATCAATCGTGCCTAAATACACATTTCCAAATCCACCAACACCAATGATGACACTCGAATCCCAATTCTTTGTAGCTTCTTGTAACTCAGAGAACGAGAAGTATCTTCCCAACCCCATTGTTGAAGAATTAAACATACTTTTATGTGACCCCATTGAGTTTTTACTAAAACTGTTATCTCCTGCATGAAGAGGAAGAAGCCATGAAGAGAAACTATTCCTCTTTTGCCAATCTTGTGGTCGTTTATGCCACTTCACCACCATTGCTCCCAATCCCACAAAAGCTCCGAACATCATTGCGAACCCCACCGCCGCCACCGTGCCCCGGCTCGAACCGCCTTCTCGCCGGCCGTCGACGCCAAACTCGCCGTCAAGACTATCAACAGAATTACTCATTTTCATGATTTCAATGCCATTTATGACAGCATTGGGGTTTCCACCTTCGATTTGAGCAGGACCCACTTGGATTATAAGCCCTTGATCAGTCATTAACGTTGCATTCACGACGATATCTTTGTAATACGGTGTTGCCAATGCTCCAGTAATGGAAGATAAGTCAAGATTCGGAATCGCCATTTTCTCGTTAATATAGACATTGAAGTAAAGCTCGTTGAGGCTTTTACTTACAATGTCACAGAAATGGAGTCTGACGAGGTAGCTAAAAGCAGGGTCGGCTTCGAATTTCCACGTGACGTTGAAATTGGGAGTGGTGACTTTGGCGTCAGCCATTTCGCTCGCCGTGGCGTAGACAGATGACGGTGCGATTAATGGCGAGATTGTTGGGGTGTCCTTGGGGAAATTAATGATGTTTGTGGGAACAGTGATGTTCATAGCGAGGTCTTTGTTCTTGAGGAATTGTTCATCTGGGATCCAAGTTCTACCCAATGTGTCATTCACGGGAGTAATCAAGGGTCCACCATTGTTGACTCTGTAAGCTATATGATAAGCGTAGCTATCGAGTCCGTGGAAATCTGAAACAGGGAAGAGAGAAGAGCCAGATTCGAAGATTAGTTTATTTGGGGCAGAGACAAGTTCGATTCCGTTGATGAATGCGGCTGAATTCTTCAAGGGTGTGAAGGTTAATGTTAGTTTTTCATCGGTGATATTGATGAGGAATTCTTTGAGGATGGGTTTGTCGCCATTGTTGAAGTTGAAGCTATGAAGGAGGACGTATTTGTCAGTGGTGACAGAGAAAGTGGCTTTTTGGAGATCCATGATATCGGTTTTGACAGGAAAAAGATGAAGACGAAGCCAATGGAATCCAGGATTGGTGACATGGAAGGAGTATTTAGCTTCCTGCATGAAGATTCTACAGCTGGAGTAAATTAAATCATGAGGTTGAGATGGGTCTGAAGCTTTGAGTTCATCATTGGCTTTGAGGAAGGAATTAGCTTCTGGGTCGGATTTGAATTTTCTACCATCTGGGGAATTGAGTACAGAATCTGAACCACAATCAATGAGGATGTTGTCTTTGGGGATGAAGGAGGATGAGGAAGAAGCAATGGGTTGAGAGAAAGCAGTGGAAGAGAAAGCAAAGATGAGAAGAAGAAGGTGAAAGGCAGCCATGGAAATTGAAGAAGAATGATGATGAAGATGAAGGGGTGGTAGCTTGAGCTTGCTGTGTTTTTTTCCTATATTTTTCTCCATGTCAAACCTCCTAAGGAGAAGGAGGCTTGAAGGGAACAAGGGCAAAGCAAAAACAAGCCAGAAAAAAGGGGTGTGATGAGTTATGACATATTACATTACCCTATAGGCTATAATGGGTTTTCTATTTCTCTCTCCCTAACGGAATGGTATTTTTATTTTCTTTGAGACATGACAGCTTTTGGGGAGGCTTAGAATTACCCCCCAAATAATCAGCCACTCAATGTGGGAATTTCTGGTGAGTTTTGCCTTTCTTTAATCTATTGATTATTACCAACGGAAATTCCAAGTTAAAATTGGTTAAACTACCCATTTGGGTTGTGGTTTTGTTTGAACAAGTCAAACACTTTCAGCCTTACAACATCATTCCCGCCATATCTCAACAGCTATACGCTAATTCCTGTAATTATTATTATTATTAATGTGGTCATTGTTGTAACGTGATTGCACTTTAGAGAACGTGTCAAGCATTTTCGGTCATGAGATGAGCAACCATAGATAAGATTGTTTTATTTAGTGATATTTTTTTAATGCCGAAAATGTTTGTTTTGGAAAATTATTTCACATCTTGGTGCGTTATTTACTTATTTTAAGGAGGTCAAATGCTCCAATTAGTCTTAAAGTATACCATTAAGTTTATTTCGGTCCTAAATATTTCAAAATGTTATTAGTCTTAATGTTTTTATTTAGGTTTATTTTGTTCTCAAACCACTAAATATGATCATATCTCTCATTTTTAAACTTAAATGTGACGAATCCAGAGCTATGTGATACTTTTGATGAATGTTTTCTCTATCTAGTTGAGGCCATTAACAATCAAGGTCAAATTGAGTTCCAAAAGTGGACAACTTATTTTGCGGTCAAATAAACGAAGTTGGTCATATCTCTCTCGTTTTAAGTCTGAATACAATGAATTTGGAGCTACAAGTTATTTTTAATGAGTTTTTTTATATTCAATTGAGACCGTCAGCAAATAAGGTTAAATTGGACTTAAAAGTGGATTTAAGACCTCTTTTTCATGATTTTTTTTTTACTTTTTGGTCGCAAACTCACTTTTGAGCTCGGTTTAATCTCATTTGATGATATTCCTGACCAAGTGAGCAAGAAAAGAACTCGTTAAAAGTAACTCGTAGTTTTGAATTCGTCACATTCAGACTTGAAACAAGATAGATATAACTGATTTTGCTTGTTTGACCATAAAACAAGTCTTTTGGTGATCTAATTTGACCTCGTTACTGACAGCTCCAACTGAATAGAAAAAATATTCGTAAAAAACAACACATAGCTCTACACTTGTCACATTCAAGCTTAAAACGAGATAAATATGACTATATTCGGTAGTTTGGAACCAAAATAAAACTAAATGGCAATATTTATGACCAATTTGAACAAAATGAAACATTTAGGACCAAAACTAACTTAAAGATATACATTTAGAACCAATTTGAAGATTTGACCATCTAAAAAATATATGATTTTATTCGCTTTCAAAAATAAAATAGATTGAAATCTTTGTAACATTTGACCATCTAAAAAAAGGGAATGAAATCCAAGGCTAAATATTCTGGTGGTTTGGGCTTTAAAAGACCATCTTTGTAACATTTTAAGACTTCATTTCTTTTAACCTCGCTCTTCTGGCTAAACTTGGCTGGAGAATTCTTAACTACCCTGATGCTCGATAGGTAAGGATTTTGAAAGCTATTTACTTTCCTGACACTGATTTTATCAATGCTAAGAAAGGTCTGGTTCTTAAGTGGTAGGGATGTTCTTGTTAAAAGGACTTCGCTGGGTTCTGGAAGGATCCTTGGATTCAAAGTCTGAAACAATTTAAATTATCATTTGAGCTCCCAAATGAAACTGTGGAGGATGCTTTGGTGGGTGAATTCATATTTAATAATTCTTGGGAGCTCTCCTCAGCTAATTTGTGGCTTATGAAAGATGAAATTGAAGCCATAAAAAAAAAAATTCAGATTCCCCTTAGAAGCAAGACGGACTCATGGAGGTGGGTCTTCTCTTCCAATGGTGAGTATTCTATTAAAACAGGGTATCAAGTGGTCAAAAAAATGGTGAGCCGCGAGACGACTGATTCCCACAACTCTTTTACTGCTATTTCTGATATCTTGTGGAAGAAAATCTGGAATTTGAGAGTTTCTAATAAAATTAAACATTTCTTGTGGAGGGCTTGTACCAACTCTCTCCTGACTACAGAACAACTTTAGCTCAGAAAATGCTCTCCATCTCAGGTATGTCCCTGTTGTTCTCTTCACTCTGAAACCATGGTTGCAAATTGCGGTCCGCAATCGCAATTGCGCCCGCAATATTGCTGTTGCGGTGGTAGCCGCAACCCGCATCAGACCGCAATGACTACACCGCAACACTCGCAACCTATATTGCAACACCCGCAACCGCAGTAAACGCAACGCAACCGCATCCGCAACCGCAACCGCAATTTGCAACCATGTCTGAAACTGTGGAACATTTACTCTTACTGTGTGAAGGTGCAAAAGCTGTATGGTTTTGTGGCCCCCTCTCTCTGAGGTGTGATGCTTTCTCTATTAATAGATTTGATACTTGGTGTTGTGATATCTTGTCAAACCCCCTTTTACCTGACTTCTCTAAAGCTATGATTGGGATGACTCTTTGGTCAATTTAGAAGAAAAGATGTGCTTTAGTGTTTGATAATCAGGCTTTCTTTCCTGTTAATATCATGTGTACTGCTTTGCATGATCTGGAATGCTTTTGGGCCGCTAATGGGTGGACCTCTCTTTCGCCAAGTAATCAGGTTGATGATTCTAATCATGCCCACTCATGGAAGGCGCCTTCACGAGATACTCTAAAAATTAATGTAGCTAGATGGATCGTTTGCATCTAATGGTGTGGCAGGTATTGGAGTCATTATTAGAGATAGTAATGGTGTGATGCTGGATAGTTTCTCTCAAAAAGCTAATGCCTCGTCTTCTCTTATGGCAGAAGCTTTGGCTCTTAAGCATGGCCTCCATATTGCTAAGGCCCTGGATTTATCTTCTTGTGTTTTTGAGTCTGATAATTTGTCTATTGTTAATACTGTTGATGGGATTTCTAGATGTTAGGACTGGAAGTGTGATCCCATTTTTTAGGACATTTTGTTTTTATCTTCGTCTTTGCCCAGGTTTTCTTTATCCTGAATTCTTAGATTCCTAGATCAGCAAATTTAGCTATCGATTGGCTTGCTAAACATAGTGAAACGAGAATGGGTCTTATGGGGTGGGTTGATAACCCCCATCCTCGTCAGTTTCTATTTTAACTAGGGATGCCTCCTATGCTAGGGATGACTATGGTTGATGTTTTGATGATGTTTTGTTTGAATAAAGAGTATTTTCTGGCAGAAAAAAAAAAAAAAGGATTGTACTTTGAAATGCTTCAATTCCAATAAGTTCGTTTTTATTTCTCTCATTCAACTTTTCTATCTCTTTTTTCTAAAAAAAAAAAAAGAATCAAATAGAAATTGAAATATACTGAGGAGACCATGATGCTAAATATTATTTTAGATTTTCACATGTATCTTCCATTGGAATTTATTCTACAAAAGGCATCGTCTAACTTTAGACTCCACTAATGTTGGTCTGATCCTAAATATTTTAACTCTCTAAATCAAAGTAAGAAAAGGGGCTTTCCATATAAAGAACACACTTTTTGAATTCGAAAATTATCGTGCTCTACACAATGGTTTAACTTTAGGATTAAAAAAGTGTGTTTTCAGACTCTGAAAGTTATACCATTGTGTAGAGCATTAAAAAGTAAAAATTTTGATATAAAATTTGTACAAAAAGGAGTTAGGATGAAATGAATTTAATCTTGTGTAATATGTAGAAAATTAAAGAGCTTGAGGAGGGACTAAATTGAACACAATTTTTATTATACAAAGACTATAAATACAATTTGCTTTTTTTATCACTAAACTTACTTTTTATCAATATTTTTTTTAACCATTTGGAGAGAAATTTTAATTTTTTTTTTAAAAAAATTGGTGGTACCATTTAATTGGCTAAACTTAGATCAAAATGTGTATGCTATTTAGGGAGTAAATATAATATTTTGGGTCTAACTTTATTTTTCTATATTATTGTAATAAAAAAAATTATTTTTTAAAATAATTTAAAAAAAAAATAAAAGAAAAACGGGTACATGAAATCACAGGACTGCGATTTCAACTGACACACGCTGTCAGTGAAATCACAGTCTTGATTGCGATTTCACATTTTTTTTAAAAAACAATTAAAAAAAAGAATCGCAGTCAGTGAAATCGCATCTTGGGAATTATTTTTTTTTTTTAAAGTGATGTGGCTTTTTTTTTTATTTTGTATTATAAAAATAAAAAAACCGTTATGTCTGACTATTTCTTCAAAAGATACAAATAATTAGCGAAGAATGCCGAAGAGAATAGTTCCATGATATATATCCTAATACCAAGCAGAAACCTGACATAAAAAGTAATTTAAGAAACAACTGTATATAGCTATATATACAAGAAATTAAGATGATAAATTATATCTTCAGCCTATCAATTAAATACCAAACTGTTTGATAACATATAGGTCAGCCACAAAAGGTTATGGTAATGCATCTTTTCAATATGAATTTCCAGCCATTTCGTTGGGGCTAACAACTTACAGACGCCCAAAGAAGACTGGAAGAAAATTTTAGTGTACTAAAGTCACTTCCACTGTAATGAATCTAGAGTTTGCTGGTGAATCTGTTTGTCTCCAGCTGCCACAATATTAAAACCTGGCACAATATGCAATTCTTGAAATGGTAATTCTAGAGTCTAATGCAGTCAAAGAAAGTGTTAAGATGACAAAAAAGACCAAGATAAACAATTTCAATAGACACATACTTGTTGCTGGTGAAAATGGAGATGCTTCCCAGGTAAGTTGATCTCCTTTCCAATCAGTTATGATGCCTCCAGCTCCTTCTATGACAGGTACCAATGCAAGAAAATCGTACGGCTGAAATAAACAGTTTAGCCACCAAGAAAAGTGAGGATATAGCCTATAACGATCCTTTGGGTTGGATATGCTAGTTCAGTTTTTGACAAAAAAGTCACTTTGAGGGCAAACATGAAACTGACATGACTTTTTTTCCATAATCATGCTTCCAAAGCAATATATATATGCGTGAATTACTTTGTCTGTTGGAGCAAAATAATCTTGTCATTTCATGGATTAACCAAACAATGCTTGATCATTCATATATATGAGTAAAATAACTTTCCGGTCCCTAAATTATGCACTCGCTGAGAGATAGGTCCCTAGATTTTACTCATTGTACTAGCCGGTCCCTGAATTTTGCAAACGCTGCACTAATTGGTCCCTCCGTCATATTGGCGTTACAAAAATGCTGACGTGGCCATAACGGACGCTGATGTGTCCCGTTATGTGCTGACGTGTCCCGTTATCGCCACGTCAGATCCCGTTATGTTGAAAAAAAAAAAAATTTGTGCCACATAGATAAATAGAGACACATTAGCATTGTTGTAGTGTATTTTCCGGTCCCTGCGTTTTGGCCAGTGTACTTTGCGGTCCCTTAATTGATTCAGCCACTTATTCTCAATTCCCCCTCTTTTTCTTCATCTTCATTCATTTTAGTTCCAAATCTTCAAAAAAAAATTGTAAAGTGCCCCAAAACTCTTCCAAATATTTCAATTTAGTCCTTAAAAAATATTTAAAACCCTAAACCCTAAACTCTAAAACCCTAAAACCTTAAAACTACTCTCTTGCAATTCGGTCCCAAAACCCATTTTTATTCCATTATTCTCAATTCCCCTTCTTTTTCATCATTTTCATTCATTTTGGTCTCAAATCCTCAAAATAAAATTATAAAGTGTCCCAAAACTCTTCCAAACATTCCAATTTAGTCCTTAAAAATATTAAAAATCCTAAACCCTAAACCTCTAAAACTTAAATTTTTTTTAATCTTCATCTTCATCCAATTTAATCCCTAAAAATATTAAAAACCTAAACCCTAAAACCCTAAAACTTAAAATTGTTTTAAATCCTCATTTTCATCTTCATAAAATCATAAGAAATACATTGATAATCAATAAAATCATATATAAATAATTACATCAAATGCAATCTTCATCTTCATATATAAATAATTACATAAAATTATATATAAATAATTCTTCATCTTCATAAAATCGTGTTCTTCTCCAACCATCAACTCCTTCACTTGCTCTTCCACCTCCTCCGCCTTCACCATCTCCTCCACCATCACCACCCTATTGAACATTTGTTCCGCGTACAATAGCCGACAACCTGCGTACTCTTTCCTCCTCTTCGCAAAGCACATGCTCTCCATCTTCAACCATGGCCGACAACACTACGCAGCTTCCACCTTCCCAAAACCACGCGGGACAAAACATTTCTGAGGCCTCCGTCTCATTCCCAAGAAGATTCCGCCATTTTTGTCTATAAAATCGCAACTCAAAAACTGATTTGGGTTCAAAAAAAAAAAATTTCGCTGAAAAAAAGAGGGGAGGTTTTGAGAAAGAGGAGAGATTTTCACTTCGTTTTCGTCCGTAAGGGAGAGATAGGAGTGACAGTGTGATTTTCGTCCAAATACCGGGCTAAGAGAGAGAGAATCATGAGTGAAACCGTGAAAAATCGCCGGCGAAGTGAAAGAATCGGGTTTCAATTTTAGGTTCGATTTTTGTGGTTTTTGCTGTTGATTCTTTGTTATTTCCTTGTTTTGGTTCAATTATACTTGATCTGGTCGTGTTTAGCCGATTTTCGAACAGTTCCGTCACCCTCTCCGTCGTTGCTGGCGAAGAGGAGGTGGCGGAGGGACTGTTCCAAAACCGAAAAAAACCAGACGGGGTTGTTTTGTAATTTGGGCGAGGACCTGATTGAAAGAAAGTTTTGACAAAAAACATAACGGGTGTTGACGTGGCCATAACGGGACACGTCAGCGCATAACGGGACACATCAGCGTCCGTTATGACGGAGGGACCAATTAGTGCAGCGTTTGCAAAATTCGGGGACCGGCTAGTACAATGGGTAAAATTCAGGGACCTATTTGTCAGCGAGTGCATAAATCAGGGACCGGAAAGTTATTTTACTCATTCATATATATTATCATTTTTCTCTCTATAGGACTAAAGGGAATTATTCCACAGTCAAACATATATACACCAAAGGTAACACATAACAATGCATCTTACCTTTAAACCAGACTCAACAACAAGATCCACAAAGCCAGAAGCCAAAAGAGCATATGCATAACAGTCACAACCATACAATGGGATTTTAACCTGAAAATAAGAGCACACAAATAAGAATTAAACAGATACCTATTATAAATCCATTGTTTTTTCTCCTCTTGAAAACAAGGCAATTTGACAGTAAGTTTCCTGTCACATTCAGACACAATACTAAATACTTGATAAGTTTCTCATATTTAGTGAGTCCAAGTTGAGAATATGCAGAAAACTTTGTTATTAAGGAAATAATGGAATCATATTTGGACAATGACCCCATGGTTTAGGAAGTGCTAGAGTTCCCATAATTGGCTATCAGCATTGTATATCCTAACAGTGGCACAGGATGATGCAAGCACATCATTCTGCGTCTGTGGTACATAATTAGTACTCAAGTGATCAATGATTCAGTAGAATTCAAGGCATTAATTTTTGCATATAATGAATGAATTATTGAAGGAAATATTTCTTTCTTTTTTATGATACCAAATGCATGACCTGTATGTTTAAAATGCAGCAAACATGAAACGGACCTTGCTTCTAACACGGATAAATGCCTCTTCTGCATCACCACTAAATAGATGTGGGCTTGTGGTGTACCTAAATGAAGAAAAAATGATATCATAAGATTGAAATAGATGTCAAGCCTTCAATTTTTTTCTTGCACTGGCTTTTCTTTTTCTTAATTTTCCAAGCAAGAAACAAGATCATGATCGATGAGTTTACTTAAGAAACAAAAGAAGAAAGCATACAAATAGGCTTGAGAAAGAGTGTCACAAGCGCGTGTGGAGACTTTCTGTCCGTTTAATGTAGTTCCTCTTCCACTTATCCCAATCCATCTTTCTCTTAACACAGGTTGATCTATTATCCCGAGGATCTGATGAAAGGAAATAAAATTTAACAAAAATATTACAAATCAAATAAGTGATAGTGGCAACAAATCAATTACAACACTTTATATGTTTTCAGATACATTTACCACGCAAAAATAGTCATGTTGATTGAAAAAGGAATGCAATTAAATGACTATGACAATAACCGTAAACATGCTACTGCCTCATTATTCCATTTAAGCAATGAAGTGGCGAAGATTCTTAACTGGTCTACCATTCTGCAGAAGAGCGATGAGGGTACCAAATAAGGGTTTCCCTGAAACATTCAAAACAAAAGGCTTTCAAAGTAAAATGGCCAAGGCTCTAACCCAATTATAAATATCAATTTTAAATCCGTCAAAGAAAGTTACCAGTGATGAAGCTCTTTGTCCCATCTATAGGATCTAAAACCCAAACGTATTCTGCACTCTTTTCTCTACACATCCACCCATTTTCCTCTCCATAACTACAATTTTGAAGGGAAATACAGGCTAATAAAAAAATTCCATGATAAACATATCTTACTCAAATTTCTCCGCAACAAGCGAAAACGTATAAATTCAGAGACATACATTGCATGGGAAGGAAAATTTTCTGATAGAATTGAAACCATAATCTCCTCAGCAGATTGGTCGGCGATCGTCACTGGACCTGCAATATTAAGTTCAACAAAATTGTATCCACCAGTTCAAACAGAATCCAAAACGTAACATTTCAACTTCCTCTAAATCAACCACAATATCGAGTCTCTCAAGCATCAAAACGTCAAAACATCTCTCAATTAACTTATACCACCGTGTTTTTGTTCATTTTTCAGCAAACAATCAGAGAATTGGAACCAAATGCAGAACAGAATCGACGAAAAACCAAAAGCGAGACTCCAATCTAAAATTTCCGCGATGAGAGAGAGACTTACTGGAATCATCTTTATCGAGAACTTGGAATTTGTTCCTGAAATACTTGCGAATGACTTCTCCGGCGGCATCGGCGACCTCGTTGGCGACGCCGACGAATCGAGTGACGTCACGATCGGTGTGGATTCCGTTTGAGAAGGAAGAGGCAGAGGCCATGAAAAGCCTAGTGGAAGAGGATTTGGGAGGAAGACGAAGAATGGCGGGAATAATGGAGGATGAAGAAGAAGAAGAAGAAGAGAGAGAGGGATTTAGAGAGAGAAAACGAAGGTGGGAAGAGTGAGAGTAGTAGTGTGAAAAGATTGGAGGGAAGAGGAAGGTGCTTTTATAGCTGCCGAAAAGTGCAACTCTCACTGCTTTAACTTGATTCATCTTTTGGGATAAAAAATTATGAAAGTGGAAATGAATAAAATTTTAGGTTTGATTGCTTTGCTTTTATAGTTTTTCTTTTTCTCAATAATAATAGTAATATTTTTTAAAATGTTCTTCAAAACAAGTTTAAAAATTAAAATATATAATATTTTCAACTTTTTTTATGGAAATGTGTGGCTTGAATTGGTATTCATTTATATGACTTATCACATCATTTTTAGTTATATCCTCAATGTATTTCTTTGTTAATGATATCTTCAACGTTTCATATTTAAGTTAATTATACCCTAACGCAACATTTTTTTTTGTTTTAAGGTCCTTAAGTTTTCATTATTTAGAAATCTTCCATTCTCTCAAGATTTTTCTTTTACAGAGTCCCTAATTAATTACAAAACATCCAGAATGTTTGTCATCTTTAACGAACTAGTCCCTGCAATTGAGAAACCCGAAAAATCTCTCCCCTCTGTTTTTCACTGTTCCAGCAACCACACACAAACTCGCTGATGAGCCTCAAATACAGAGAAATCGAGCAGAAATACTTATAGCTCTAGCTCCCGGCGTTAACACACAATCCTTGCTGGCGATGTCATCGTGGTCGTCGAAATTGAGAAGTAAAGTAACTTCACAACCCCTTTGGAGAGAAAGACAAAATGGAGAAGATAGATGAGAGAGACAATTATAAGAGAAGGAAAATGGATTTGAACAACGTAATTTAGGGGAGACCAGGAAGTTGAGGACGATGACGAGAAGGGCCATGTCAATAGAAACAAGGACAGAGTGGACAGCAACGATAAAGTGTGGTGGTGATGTTTTAGGGTAAAAGAATGAGGGTTGTTAAAGGCTTATAAGAACCTATTTGTTAAATATGATAAACATTCTGGACTATTCTGTAATTAGTTAAGGGTTGTGGTATAATTAACTAAAATGTGAAACGTGGGTATAATTGACAAAAAAAAAACATTGGCGGTATAACTGAAAATGACCTCATACTTTGGAAGTACCAATAGTACTTTTGCCTATATGATATTAATTAAGTGGAAAATTGAATTACCACTCCTTAAAAAGATAAAACTATATAGGTTAAATGGTCATTTTGGTCCTCAAACTATTTTTTTCGTTTCGGTCATCAAAATATGGGGTCAATTTCATTTTGGTCCTCAAACTATTTTTTGTTCCGTTTTAGCCCTCAAACTTTTATATATGTTTCATTTTGGTCCTCAAACTTATAATAAGTGATTTGACAAAAAGAGAAAGAAAACTTTTCACTCTTTAAAAAAAATCAACTATAAATTTATTTAATTTTGGTCCTCAAGCTTATAATAAGTGATTTGGCAATGAGAGATAGAAAATTTTTCACTCATTGAAAGAAAAATCAACCATAAATTTATCTCTAATTTGTGATTAGAAATTAAGATTTTTCTTTCTCACTTTGCTAACTTGCTTATTATGACACATATATGAAAAATAACTCATCTCAACTATCCAAGTTAAAAATAACAATAGAGATCAGATGAAATCACATTTTGAGAACTAAAACGGAACAACAAATAGTTTGAGGACCAAAATGAAACAAAAAATAGTTTGAGAACCAAAATGAAACTGATCCTATAGTTTGAATACCAAAATAAAACAAAAAATAATTTGAGGACCAAAATGACTATTTAACTAACTATATAAAAGTTAGAATTTTGAGTAGTTTATATTATTTATAATATTTAAGATATCAAAGTTTAGCGTTTTTAACGAAGTCTGATTTTTTTATTTAGTGAGTAATATTCTTTAAAATATTATTATTTAGGTATAAAATATTCTAAACTAGTTTTGCTTTGTATTTTTCAAACATCATAAAAAAATTTAAGAAAAGTAAATAAATCGGGGACATTATAATATTCACGAGAATTGAACTAAATTGCACCAACAAACGTCAGTCAGGTGTATGGATCTTTTCTTTGCATGCCTTTATATCTTTTTACCATCTCACACGTCTCTTGCATTCTTCAACGTAAATTTGTGGCTCTAATAAATTCATCTATTTCTCTTTCTAATTTACGTATAAATATAAAAATATAAATAGTATTAAAATTATATATTTAGTAGTGTAGTTGTTGATGAATCAATTTTGATTGAATTTGTGGATAATAATAGTATAAAATGTACAAGTAAGAGATAGATGATATATATAACTCAGGTAATTTCAGTAGGATTTTTTTTAAAAAAAAAAAGAAAAAGAAAAGAGAGCTCCTAAATTACAAGTTTGTGTCAATAGTCATTAGTCACGGCCATGATTATGACATGTCCAATGAGTCTAAACTTTCTTAGCAAAAAAGCTCTAAATTAGCCATTATTTAATATATATTTTTCTTCAAAACCAAATATATAAATTATTATTATCAAAATAACATAAATCCAAAAAAAATAAATATTAAAATTATTTAATCCAAATAAAATAAATCTGAATGAAGTTGATTCATTTTTTTATTTTTATTAAATTTATTAAATTTTTTTTATTAGTCGAATTAATTGCAGTGACCTAATTAATTAACCAAATAAATCTAATGGGTTATTATGTTAGCCCTACCACTTGGTTAATTAGATTACATAGCACACTTAAGTTTTTTGTTTTTTTGTTAAAGTGAATGATAAATATGAGTCATGACTCATGATTCGTGTATATAGATATTTTCAGAATTACATAGAATTCTAATCTGACCCATTTATGACCTTATAATGAGTTTGTCAACCCATTTAACAATGCTAAATAATAAATTTTATTTTATGTTTATAATATTCGATTAACTGTGTATACTTAAATGCACCATGTAGAGCATTCTTATTACTTTGATTATGTGTCATCCTTCACTTTTTTGTATTTGTGTGATATTATTGGTCCTTACTTTTGCGCTACCCACTATAGATTCGCCTTGTTGTACATAATGCATATTGAGTCAGCAAGCATGCAAAGAACAAAAAAAAAAAAAAAATCTCACCATTTGAGGCTTTTTCTGTATGTGAAACAACCTTTGCCCGAATTAATTATAGGTGGAATATTCATTTTGGTTTATTAGTTTTGCTTCAAGGTTCATTTTAATCAATTATCTTTCTGTTCAAATTGGTTTATTATATATGCAATTTGGTTCCTATACCATTAACTTCGGTCTCTTTTCTATGTTTTTTTATGACATGACACTTAATTTAGCTTTTCTCTCTTTTTTATATGTCTCTTTCCCTTTCATGTGGCATTTTCTAATGACATAATTTTTTTTCCAAAATAGTAAGAAACTAGGAAAAGAGTAATATATCTTACCATAAATTAAGTTTGTAGATCCATCATCTCCAAAATAAAGTCTATGTCATTCAAAAATGCCACGCATGAAAAGGAAATAGATAGGCATAAAAGAGAGATACCATATCAGGTGTTACATAATCAAAAACTGAAAAAAAGAAACAAAATAGCTTACTTTGAACCAAATTAAAGTTGCATAGATTATTAATGGACCAATTTGAACATTTTGAAAGATAATAGGCAAAATGAACTTTGAGATAAAAATAATAGACCAAGTAATTTGGCAAAGAAAGAAAGAAAAATTTTTATTCTTTAAGAGAAAAATCAACCATATATTTATCTCTAATTTGTAATTAAAAATTAAGGTTTTTTTTTTTCTTTTTCACTTTGTCAATTTATTTATTATGACACATATAAGTGAGAAGTAATTAATCTCAACTATATCATCCAAGTTAGAAAAAACGGTAAAAACAATATGAAATTACATTTTAGATGGCCAAAATAAAAATAAAATAGTTTGAGAACTAAAATAGAATAAAAAATAGTTTAAAAATTAAAACAAAATAAAAAATAGTTTGAGAATCAAAATAACCATTTAACGTAGTTATTATTACAAGTCAATGGAGGACTGAATTGTCTCTAGTTCTTCATGTCAACATATAGGGGTTGATTTCAGTAATATAGGGGTTAATTAATGTCTGGCACATAATTACACCAAACCAATTTTGTCCAAAGCTCAATATAGGTTGTAGAAAGCCAACAAATAAAGTTTTAAGTGGATTCCCAAGTGTTGCTTTTCAGATGCAGCACATATTGTAGTCTAGACTGATCTAAGATTGCCACTAAATATATATATATATCATCATTGCTTTAATTTAGGCCAAAGTCCTATTTTGGTCCCTCAGTTATGCTCAATGTTCTAAATTGGTCTCTCAGTTATTTTTCGTTCCATATTGGTCCCTCAGTTTTCCAAAACTTGGCATAGTTGGTCCCTCAAACGTTTTCCATCCAATTTTCTATTAAATAAAAGGACAAAATTGATTTTTAACTCCTAAAAGTTTGGATTTTTACATTAGTAATCTTTTTCTCTATAATAGAACTAAAATGTAAGAAAGAAGACATAATTTGAGGCTTTTAGATTATTTCACCCCCTCTCTCTTTAGAGATGAGCTACCAAGAAGGGAAACAAATTGATTTGCAATTCGATTTTCTAGACCTGTTTTGATAAACCCTCTGTCGAAGATGAAAGCCAGGAAAATTAGCCATGTGATTGGATCGCCGAAGTCGAAAAATGTGGCGGCGAACGTTAGGGTTTTAGTGAGCACCGAAACCCCCAAACTCAACAGCTGCGTGATAATGCCGACGATGGTGGCTAAGAAAATCGCGAGCAGTTGCCACGCGATTTTGGAGACGTCGGAAGGAAGTGGAGCGAACCAGAGAATAACGCTGGTTGCTATGGAAGCTAACAGAGGTTTTATGGCGGCGCCTTGCTATGGCTGATCGGTCGGAGCCGAAGGTGCAGAAGCTCCGACGACGGCGGCGGCTCGGACGGTGAGACGATTATTCCAACTGGGTTTGTTGTTGTTGTTGAAGGAAGTGGAAGAAAAACAGAGTTGTGGGGATTTTGATTTTGAAGAAGGGAATCGAAGAGAAGGAAGGATAGAGGATGAGGTGGTGAGTCGAATGGACACCATGGATAGAAGCAAGCGTTCAGGAAAGCAGCATGAGTAGAGAGTGAAGAGAGAGGGGGGGTTGAAATAATCTAAAACCCCCCAATTATTTCTTCTTTCTTGCATTTTGGTTTTATTATAGGGAAAAAAAGTCCTTAATGTAAAAATTCAAACTTTTAGGAGTTAAAAATCAATTTTGTCCTTTTGTTTAACGGAAAATTGGATGGAAAACATTTGAGGGACCAACTGTGCCAAATTTTGGAAAACTGAGGGATCAATATGGAACAAAAAATAACTGAGGGACCAATTTAAAACATTGAGCATAACTGAGGAACCAAAATAGGACTTTGGCACATAATTACACCAAACCAATTTTGTCCAAAGCTCAATATAGATTGTAGAAAGCCAACAAATAAAGTTTTAAGTGGATTCCCAAGTGTTGCTTTTCAGATGCAGCACATATTGTAGTCTAGACTGATGTAAGATTGCCACTAAATATATATATATATATATATATCATCATTGCTTTAATTTATTATATTTCTAAAAGCATCTTTCTTTTTGTTTCTCCAACTCTATATATAGTTTCATTGGTAGCATATATAAATCTTTCTCAAACCCTATTCAATATAAATATATATATATATATATTTTTTTTTATTTTTTTAATTAATTATTAATTACAGAATAAATAATTGAGTAAAATTAAGAGATTAGTTTTGCAAAATTGGATTGGCCTCAGAAAATGGTACCATCTTGATTGATAAAGAGAAAGTATAGATGATGATGTGGTCATCATCGATCAGAATCATCAGTGGGTTCTTTATTTAGGGTTCTAAAGCCAACCCTTATTTATCCTAACCCAAATTCATTCTCCATCCCTAATGTAACACCTTTTTATATATGTTTACTTAATTAACCTAATTAATCCTTCTCACATATTTTCCCTTATATATATAAAATCTTGACTGTATAGATTCTCATCACAAATCACCATTTTCTTTAATTTTTTTCTCTCAGAAAAATGGAGCAAGAAATCAATCAACTTGTATTCAACATGGGTTCGCTTCAAACTAATGTTCCACAAAAGTATGAGGGTTTCATTCATTAAACTAATTATCAATTTTAATTTAATTTGCTTGTTTTGTTTTTCGTTGTTGTTTTTATTAATACAATTTCTGTTCTTGTTTTAAGATTATCATTGTTCACATCTTTGAGTAAATGCAGGTTTCATCTGCTATATGCCTATATCTAATTGGGTTATGTTTGGATTATGCAGAACAATAATTGATTACAATTTTGACTTTTTTTTATAATTATATCAATTTTTGTTTTTTTTTTCTCTTATTGATTCTCTCCAATATCCAAACGTACACAAACACACATCTCTCTAATGATAATTATTATCACAAGAGCTTCATAAACTCATCAATGTTTTATCCAGTGAAGACCGATCAAATTTTTTTGACAATTGAAGTACTAGTCAATTGAAATTTTCTGATAATATTTAAGAAGAAATTGAAGAAGACAATAAGCAATTCAAATAGACTTGGAAGAATGTATGCCAGAACATCAAAAGTGTATTTCAGGATCTGTCCCAAACAATGATATATATAAGCTAGTTCTTCAGGTTATTAATTTCAAGTGTCAAAATTTGATTAGTTTATAATCCATTGCATTTTATGTCAAAAGTTAAACTTTGTATCATAAACTAACTCATATATATATATATATATCTTCATCATCATATGACTAAAATATGGAGAAAACTTACTTTTCATTCTTTAAATTTATTTCAAAATTACAATTTAATCCCTAGATCCACAAGTACACATTTTGGTCCTTGATTTTTTTTATTTTTATTTTACAGATAGTAACTATTTAGTTTCTACATATAATATTCTGAGGATTAAATAATTGACGTTTGTAAATAATTTGAGGACAAAAAGTATATATTTCCAATATGTAGGGACCATTTTAGAACAAATTCAGGGACTAAAAAACACATTTACTCCTAAAACATATATATTAATATAAATTATAAAATGCATGCATCTAGAACGTAGCATCTATATATGTAATATGTGTGTATATATAAGGCCAAATTGCAATTTTTGTCCCATAACTTTTGCTCAGATCTCAACTTAGTCTCATAACTTTTTTTGTTGCACTTTTGTCTGATATCTTTTGTTCAGGTCTCAATTTGGTCTCGTGTTGCACTTTTAGTCCCATATCCTTGGGTCAAATTGCAAAATTGGTCTCACATCAATTAGTCAAGTTATAGAAAATGGTCTCACATCTTTACAAAATGTTTTACATCGTGAGACTAATTAACAGTAGAACATTTTGTCAATATATATATGAAACCAAATCTGCAACAAAAAGAAAATATGAGACCAACTCTATACCTGACCAAAAGATATGGACCAAAATTATACTTTGGCCTATATATAATTAATTATGTATATGATTTGTGTTTCTTATTATTAACTTTATTATATTGTTGGTGGCAGGAGAGGATTATCAAGGTATTATTCAGGGAAAGCAAGATCATTTGCATGCATAGCAGATGTTCGTTGCTTAGAGGATTTGAAGAAACCACAACATCCTGATTCCAAGAAAAGAAAGAAACATCGTGACACCAAAGTTTTTAAGGATCATAATAATAATGATCACAAACTCCCTTTTGCATGTCGTCGAAGAGTACCAAGTTGCACTCAATTTGTCACTCCTAATTACGTTAACGTATAAAATTAAAAGCAAACCTAAAAACTTAAAAAAAAAAAAAAAAGACTTTTTATATATATTGTTTTGTTATCAAGTTCATCCATTAGATTATATATTATTTATGATTTTTTTTCTTTCGTAATTGACCATGTAAAAAGTTTTGATTGGCGTCTTAATTACCAGCTTTAACGATGAACTTAGTAACAACATTATATATATAAAGATTTTTTTATGTAAGTCTTAAAAAACAAACTACAATTTTATCAAGATTGTAGCATTCTTCAAACAGCTCAAGTCAAGTGCTCAAGTTTTTAGTGGTGGGATAGATTGTTTTCATTTTTTTTAGTGTCAACATAATTTATTTTTATATACCCTTCTGAAAATAATCTAATCACTACTAAAAAGCTGAGTTTCAAAGTTCTCAAGAGCTTGAGCTCTTCCATCGGGTTTTTATGTTATATAAATAAATTAATTCTTAAATAATTAATTTATCCTCTTGCTCCCAGGAGACCTCTAATTTTGACCCAAAATTTTTCATGAATTTTCTAAATGTCCAAGTATATAGTTGAGGACATTATTGAAGACTCATGTTGATTTTCCCAGTACATACTCTTTAATATGTAATATTATTACTATTAAAGGGAGGGAATGTTTTGTTATATTTTAAATTTCATCTTGTATATATATATGCTTTATTTTTCTGCATTGTATCAGTTTCCATTTTTAGCACCTATTCCTAGTTGTTTGAAATGTAATTTGAGCAATTCAATAATGGAAAAATAGTTAACTTCACGTTATTTCATTTTCTATTTTCTCTTTGGTCATATTTCATTTTCAATTTTCAATTTCACACAATTCTATCATCATTTTGGGGCTAGTGCTTCATTCTCAAGCCATCCCTATACACGGTGATCTGTAATAAATCGAAGGAAGAAAATTCTTCTACTAACCCCAGATTTTAATATCTATATAAGAAAGTACTTGTATAAGTTTTTTTTATCTTTGTCATAAAATTTTTCAATGAAAATAAGATAGTTGATAATTTTCTTTTCCATGAAGAGTCATATTAATGAAATAGAAGATTTAAAAAGTCATGCATATTATGATAACTAATTATAAAATAAAGAATGAAAATAAATCAAGTAATTGGAGGAACGACAATTAAAAAAACCAAATGCAAACCTCATTTGAATTATGTCCAAAATGCATATTATATTCATTATCAATTAGGTCTAAAAAATGTGCAAGTTATGACTCTTCAAATGGCAACTTCGTTGTTCTCTTTAAGAATTTGGAGTGACTTGCAGTGAAGTTAATCACTTAGGGTGCCTTTGGATGTGAGAGGTAAGCTAAAGGAGGATAAAGGAAGGGGAGGTAATAAAGGAGAGGTAAAGGATTAGTGTTACAAATGAGGTTTTTAGTAAATAGTATTTAGGAAAATGAGAGATAAAGGAGAAATTATAATGTGAAATTATTTTAAAGAGTATGTAATGATTGTGGTGGTTGAAATAATTGTATTGGTATTTTAAATTTGTAAACGAGTAAAAATGATAAAAATAAAAGAGAATAAATGAGTGTTATTTTGGTGTTTGTTTTGGTGTTAATAAAATGATATGATGTAATCATTGCCTCGAAATTTGTGCTAAAGGAGAAGTTAATAAATGAGATTTTTGGAGTGGTATGGTAAAGGAGGATGGATGTGTGAATGTGAGACCAAAATGTAATTTTTGAGTATTGAATTGTAAATTTTTTGGGACTAGATTATATATTTTTCCTGTTCACTGTCTCTTAATTTTATTTTAAAATTTTGATACTACACAAAATATTACCCATGTATATAATAGAGAAGGGACCAAAATGTATATTTTCTGGGGTGTAAATTATGTAATTTTCTAAATTTCGTTATTCTGTAGTTGCAGAACCAAAAATATTAGCCATATATATACTGAATGATGAACCAATATGTATATTTTTTTTTATAAGAATTATACATTTTTTTCTCAATAGTGTATAGTACAAAAAATATTATTCATATATATACGAGAAGAGTGACCAAATTGTAAAGTTTTGGGATTCGAGAATTATAATTTTTTTCTTATATTGATTTTTTTTTAAATTTTTTCACCGCAAAAAAAAAATTACTCATATATGTGTTAGAGTAGGGACCAAACTGTAATTAAATTTTCACACCACCAAAAATATATTTTTTCTCATTAATGTTTCTGAAATATGCTTATAAATTTTCACACCACCAAAAATATTACCCTGGAATAATTATATTAGTGCAGGAGGGACCATAATGTATATTTTTGGGATCTGATTACACTAAAAAATATTATTAAAGTTGGACTGATTTGTAATTTTTGTTGTCGAATGAGACAACAAAAAATATTACCCACATAATCAAAAGAGAAGACGCTAAATTATAACAAACA
Organism: Chamaecrista fasciculata; assembly: GCA_003254925.1. Classification (NCBI taxonomy): domain Eukaryota; kingdom Viridiplantae; phylum Streptophyta; class Magnoliopsida; order Fabales; family Fabaceae; genus Chamaecrista; species Chamaecrista fasciculata. The sequence continues at coordinate 115,923 of QANZ01043648.1, forward strand.
ACAAAAAAATATTAAAGTTTTGGGAATTGAATTATTTTTTTTTCTATTTTGAATTTTGTTTTTATATTTGTACACTTCAAAAAATATTACTTATATATATACTGGAGGAAGGACCAAATTGTAAAGTTTTGGGGAATGAATTATATATTTTTCCCATTACTGTTTTTTAAATATGTTCATAAATTTATACACCACAAAAAATATTACACATATATATACTGCAGGAGGGACCAAAATCTATATTTTTTGGGTCTTGATTATATATTTTATCTCATGGATCAAAATGTAAATAACATGGAATTAATTATTTTGTTTGGCCAAAGTCTTATTTTGGTCCCTCAGTTATGCTCAATGTTCCAAATTGGTCCCTCAGTTATGTTCAATGTTCTATATTGGTCCCTTAGTTTTCCAAAACTTGACACAGTTGGTCCCTCAAACATTTTTCATTCATTTTTCCTTTAAATAAAAGGGAAAAATAAACTTTCATCCCCAAAAGTTTTAATTTTCTTATATTAAGGTCCCTTTCTTTATATAATAGGATCAAAACGTAAGAAAACAAATAAATTAAGATATTAATTGAATTTTCCCAAAATATACAATAACTTCTCTCTCTCCCAAAAAGATAAAGAAGAACACGACGAGGAGGAGCAGTGGCATCACTCATGTCTTCATTCTGCTGCACCATCATTTTGCGTCGTTGTTGTTGTGGGAAGAGAAGAGAAAGAGAATGAAGGGAACTGGCATACAAGTGAAAGGAACAGAAGAAGGGATATCTCAGTAAAAATCAATTTTGGGGTTCAGCAAAAAGTGATAATGAAGACAAAAAAAGAAACAATAATAATAGAGAGGGAGAGAGAGACGAGAGAGAGAGAGGGGGAGAGAGAGAGAGAGAGAGAGAGAGAAGAGAGAGACAGAGAGATGGGGAGATGAAAGTTTAATTTGTTTAAATTTAATTATAATCTTAATTTATTTTTGTTCTTACGTTTTGATCCTTTTATAAAAAGAAAATGACCTTAATGTAAAAAACTAAAATTTTTGGGGGACTAAATTGGAATGCTTGAAAGAGTTTTGAGACACTTTACAATTTTATTTTGAGGATTCGGGAGTAAAATGGATGAAGATGATGAAAAAAAAGGGGGAATTGAGAATAATGGAATAAAAATGGGTCAAGGACTTAATTGTTGAACTTAGACTTTTTTTAGGGTTTAGGGTTTAGGGTTTGGGGTTTTAAGGTTTAAGGTTTAGGGTTTTTAATATTTTTAAGGACTAAATTGGAACATTTGAAAGAGTTTTGGGACACTTTACAATTTTATTTTGAGGATTTGGGACTAAAATGAATGAAGATTATGCAAAAAAAGGGGAATTGAGAATAATGGAATAAAAATGGGTCAAGGACCTAATTGTTGCACTTAGACTTTTTTTAGGGTTTCGGGTTTAGGGTTTGGGGTTTTAAGGTTTAGGGTTTTTAATATTTTGAAGGACTAAATTGAAATATTTGAAAGAGTTTTGGGACACTTTACAATTTTATTTTGAGGATTTGGGACTAAAATGAATGAATATGATGAAAAAGAGGGGGAATTGAGAATAATAGAATAAAAATGGGTCAGGGACCTATAAGTGCAATGAGGAAATGCTAAGGTGTCGCTATTTTATGATGTGACAGTTTATTTTTTTATTTTTGGAACATAACGGGTGCTGACATAGACATAACGGGACACGTCAGCGTATAACGGGACACATCAGCGTCCGTTATGGCCACACCAACTTTTTTGTAACGACAATATGACGGAGGGACCAATTAGTTAGGCGTTTGCAAATTTCGAGGACCGACTAGTACAATGGGTAAAATTCAGGGACCTATCTTTCAGCGAGTGCAAAAATCAGGGATCGGGAAATTATTTTACTCTTATTGGTTTTATAGATGCTGCTTAGGCTGGATCACCAAAGATCCACATTAATATATTGTATCATCATCGATGGCAATCTAATCTCTTGAAAAAGAAAGAAACAAAACTTAGTATAACTAAATAGTAAATATCATGACATTAGCAACTTGCCAACTTCTATAACTAAAACAACTCGTCCATGAAATAAAGACTGAAGAAATAGACAAAATGAAGTTTTAGGCAACCACCACAAAATAAAATTATGAATATGGTACCAAATTGCAAAACTTTTTCACTAATTTAAAAGTCAGAGAAGTTAATGTGAGGTCAGTTATCTTCAGATAAGAAGGTACACATGGCTTCTACAATATGTGAGAAGCATTAGGGAGAAAGATTGTGTTCTATGTCTAGCAAAAAAGGCTAGCAATGTCCTGGAAGTCATGATGATAACAATGGCCAACAAAAGAATTACCCAATCTCCCTACCAATACAAAATTAGGATGAGAGAATCCATCCACATTATAATCTCGAAATGCAATAATGGACTACTGCAATCTTTTCTTTTTGTAGTCGTCTGAATTCCCTTCGAGCACAACAAGATCATCTTCATCGTCAATTACTTGCAACTGCTTGTGATTTCTTGTCTCATCAGCGGCATTTGGAAGTTCAGAATCGGCAACTTCGGTGATTTCAGAGTGTCTTCGTTTCTTTCCTGCAGAAATTATATCTAACCCATCCTTTTCAGCTTCCATAACTGCCACTGAGGTGCTGGCACCATTGCCGATAGCGGTAGACTTGTCTTCCTTTTCTGGTGCTGATGGAGGTTGAGTCCATCCTGAGAGAAGCATTCCATCAGGCTCTTTCTCTTCATCAAACTCTTCTCTGTGAATATGAAATCACAAAACAAAATAAAGTAATTCAACACACAAACCCAAAAGTAGATGAAGTGGCTAATAAAGGAAGCTAGAATTTATCTACTTCCTTTAGCATGAGCAAAGATGTGAGACTCAAACAATAAACAGAACAAACCTATGCTTGATATTGATGTTGCAAGTGAATTCCTGCTGAAGATCCTCTACTGTAAGCATTGTACCATTTGTCACGGGAGAAGGAAGCTCGGCTAGAACCTACAAAGGAGAGAAAAACATGATTAATACAAACATAACACAAAATTTTGAAACCAAAAACTAGAAAAATACCTTTTCAAGGTTGGCAGCATAATTTCTTTCCATGTCTTCATCAAGATCGTCACCGACCTCATATAGAAGGGCTGAACCTTGCATAATAATAGGTAAGTTCATTCCAAGCTTTGCCTTGACAATCTTCTCCACAAAGTCCTTCAACTTTGACTGATGTGTGTTTATCTCAAGCAATAAAGGTGTCTGATAGCAACAAATACTGATCATGAGCACATCAAAACTACAAATTATTGCGAATAATGAGAAAAATGGACGATTGCACATACCTCGGAACAAACATAACAAGACTTATTGGGTTCAAATGGTTCCACAGGCATAAGCAGCATCTTTCTCGACGGATGTTCCAGACAATAAGTCATTCTAAAAAATCATTTATTAGATTTGAAAAATCAGAATAGAGAAGATGCAGTTCATGCTGACGCCTGAAGACGTATCATATAATACCCAAAATACTACAGATAAAGCATAACCAGAAACTGTCCATGTGCTATTTAAGTTGCTGATCAAGTAAACTACATATCAACTAAACCAAAAAGAAAGAGGAATATAATAATACCTATAACTTTTTATGTCATTTTTCAGCACCTTGATTGCTTCAATGACAATCAGCCCAGCAATAACAGCATTCGTTGTCGCAACAGCATGCACAATATTTCCAGCAATACCTTTAGCTTCAAAAAGGCTATGCAGAGGAATACCAAAGGAAGCAGCACGTATATTTGCAGCTGCAGTAACAAATTCTACTGCAAGTTGATCATCTTTATCAAAAGTCAGGTTGCCAATCTCCTGCTCAAAAGGACAGTCAAGAAAAAAAATTGATAGTTGAGTGCCAATTCGGAGATATAGAAAGCGCTACAATGTGCTCAGAGATCACATAAAAAAATCAGAAAGAGCCACATCAAACCTTTCCCCTGCTTGTGAAAAATAGTCTCAGTGATTCAAAAAAGATTCTAGAATTTTCAGAAAGACTCCAGATATCCTGAGGATTCTTCATGCCTAAAGATGCCATGGCAGAGACTGAAAACCCATCATCACTTACGAAGTTTCTGTCCGTATTTCCGTTCTGCTGAGCCAGTTCGTCGGACAGAACATCCTTGCTATATATAGGCTTTGGTTTATTGCGATTTTTCCACGTCTCTTCATTAGACAAGGCTAATTCAATGTTGTAACCAAACACATGATCGTATATTCGCCTTCCATACTGTTCAATGTCTTCATCTTCCCTACGTTCAAATACATCCTCTACATTTTCTGATGAGCTGGCACCATCACTAGATCGTATATTTAAATCATTTTCCTGATTCTTGTCACCAAACAACTTCGCAAAAAGTAGGTCTTTTGCCCACACAATACAGTGCACAAACTGCAAAAATTAATGGATAGATGAGAACACATCAGTCATAATTAGCAAAATTTCATAGTTCTAAGTTAGGAGCTTATAAGTGGCAAATTTATGCTTGTATCAAACATAATACCAAGAACATTCATCAATATCATGCCAGCCAAACAGAATGTACACACCATTCATCGGTTAACCAACAATCCACTCTGAATCTTTATATTGAGATAAATCAAAAGAGTCACAACCTAAGTCAATATTTGGATTGTATGAATAAGAAACAAAACAAACCATAAAATCATACCTTTGATGGGGTACTTGTGATGGTACAAACAGGATATGTCTTGGGAGCTGGTTTAGGCTGACACTCATAGCACTCAGTTCTTCCCTTGACATGCACAGTGACCTGCTTCCCATTAAAATTATATTATTAAAAAGATGGAGACAGTGCAATTAAGTATATTACAATTACAATTTATAACCATAAAATTAAAATATATATTGAGGCTGACATCAAGCAGATCCTGCAAATCTGTTTAAGTTTGCAAGCAAGTTTCACGAGCATATTTTCCGACCAGAAAAGCACACAGAAAATGTACAACATTGACAACACATGCACACTCTTTGGGACCTTAAAACCACAAATTAATGAAACTAAATGATTTAAGTATTAATTCTTAAAGAATTAAATAGGCTAAACATGCTACAAAAATATGTTCATTATTTTCTCAACCGGAGGACTTCTTTTCTTGTCAATAATTGCTCACAAGTAGATTTACAATAAAATCAATGCAATTCTATAAAAAATTAACCCACCTAATCTTTTTCCATTTATTTTTTCTAAAATCTAACCTGGCTAATTTCAACTCTTTAGGATATTAAAAGCCATCAGCAGAAATATCAGCCCAAAAAAAAATTGAATAAAATTAAAAAAAAAATAACTGTCCATGGTAATACATTTTACTCGCCAGGAAGCCAAGAAATCTAAGGAATCACCTGACCAAGGAACCCAGTAGTTCCACTTTCAACCAGTGGAACATCAGCTGCCAGGCATAACCGATTGACATGTCGTCGTGCATCGAGATTGTCAAGTCCATTCAAAACTACATTAAATTGCTTAAAGAACTCCACATTGAATTCAGGATCTTTGACATTTGCATGGTATGGCTGAATATTTATGTGGGGCCTAAATTTTAAGACAGCATCCCTAGCAACCTGATTGGGAACATGATCAGATGGCTGTAAAATGAAACCTATACCACTATACATTAATAGCAGTAGCAACTTACTTTTGCCTTGGACTGCCCAACATGGGATTTCCGAAATAAAAATTGTCTGTTCAGGTTACTGACTTCTATAGTGTCCATGTCAATCTGCATATTGGAAATAAAAGAGGTAAATTTTAGTCTAAAAGCATGTCTATAACCTAAAACCACATAGTTTAGAAGATGTCATACTTTAAAGGCAACTGTCTTTAGATAAAAACAAGAACAGAACAGAAAGCCCAACCATTCCAACAAATACTCTTAGTAGCTTTATGGCTGTCACAACCACTTAATCCAATTACTTCACATAGGAGTTCAGCATCACATAGTTATCATAGTGATTTCAAGACCAATCGATCATTATCTTTTTTTAGTATATGTTCTGTGAGTACAGAAGCAATGGCCTTTCATAACTACTTTCCTAACACAAACTAAACATATCAGAGGCAAATTAAGAGTAATGAATAATGTCTAGGCAAATTATTTATATTGGAGCCTTATAGGCGCGAGAAATTTGAAAGAAATAGCTAACAGAGTACCAGATATAAATCTCAGTTCCATAAAATTGAGTAAAGCCCTGTACAAGAAAACCCTAACAAGATAGCAGATAGCAGTAACTAAGAAAATACCATAAACGTTTTTTCTATAATAAGGGGAATTTAGAGAATAAGAAGCAGAAACGTGTTCTAAGTAAGAAAACCACAAGTATATATATATATTTTTGAAAAAAAAAAAAAAAAAA